>APFE030638416.1:165851-238052 GCA_000404065.3 Pinus taeda
CATGTTCACTAATATACTTTCTAAATTGGCTTCGTACTTTAGCACACTCCTTTTCAACAAGGACCGACTTGTCTAATGTGAGCATATAACCATTTTGTACGTTTGGATATGTATGTGGTTTTCTCCTAACCCTATAACCAAGTGCTTTTTGGGCCAACAAATATGGAGTATAATATTTGTGTAAGGAAAAAGTCATGGAGTGGAACATTCAATTTATCCCACCTTTTGGCCACATGTTTATGGGTACATTCATACAAGATTGCATCTCTCAACTCAAAAGTGTATTTAAATTGACCTAACATGCTACCCATATGATCATATTCTTCACCAATCATTCATTGATCTTTATTTACAAACCAAATCATACTATAAATGGGCGTGTCGAATTGTAGAAGATACTTAAACCATTGCCAAAATTTTCTATTAAGCATGATGTCCTCCACCTCAATGGATTTCGTGCCTATCAAATGCAAATGCATCCTTTTCTTTCAAACTACCATGAATCACTTGAGATCATACTATATAATTCCTCTCTTACCATCAAAAATTTCCTAAAGGAAAGGTACTAACTATCAAATTTGGTTTCTACAATAATTAGTATCTCCAACTTAGAGTAATTGTGCAAAATGTGGTGGGTCATGTTATAATTTGTAATAAATTTTGTAATTTTCAACCTTTCTTATACAATGCACTAATCCATTTATTCATGTCCTTCATCTTAACAATACCATGTATTAAGAGGTTCAATGTGTTAACCAAAGACCTTGACAAAAATATGTTAAGGTACATAACCTCAGTTATTACTCATGCTTCCTTACAATTAGCAACGTTACTAATGATGATTTGAATAGTATTATACAACTGAATCTCTTGAATGGTTGTAATTTATTGTTATACAACATTAATATCAATCATGTAATAATTTTAGTAGTCATTGGTTGAAAGGACCACACCACTAGAAAATACACCAAGAATATTTATTGATGACCTACCTTTCACATGTTTCCAACCCACACATGCAATGGATACTCCATATTCATTCGAACAATTTGAAAATTTTCCCAAAGCAATGTGGATTTTGGGTCTTTACTTATCAAGTATGATGGTTTTAACTTTGTGATACCAATAGATCCTATATTTTTTAGGGGCACCATTAATTTCTTATATCATTTCATTCCAATAGGGTGAGAAAAGAACATTGAACAATACACCACATGTATAGAGAAACTTGAACTTTGTTTGCATCCATGTAATATCTAAGACCTTGGTAAAGGAAATATGATATTTTTCTCCATCCTAGATGCATAGGAGAGAATCATTAGCCTTGAGACATGGGGATCAACCACCAAGCATTCTTTTCGAGCCTAAGGTTTGGCTGTCATATTCAACCCATGATATTTTGGATTCATTTTGTGTGGCCTCTCTCTCTCTCTCTATATATATGTGTGTGTGTGTGTGTGTGTGTGTGTATATATATATATATTATATATATATATTATGAATTGCACATGCTCACACGTTCTGACACCTATAATATTACCTTCATCCAATGGCATAATTTCTTAGAGATGCTTTCTCACATGGGTATGTGAACCTATTTAAATTGTATGAAAATTGAAGTGATCCTAATCGGATCATTGTATTTTTTCATTTATTTCGATGCTTTTAGAGTGGAAAATAACTCAAGGCATCAAATTTCCTAGGGTAATTTTAATGGTAGGTCCTAGTTTGGAAAATTGGGGTTTGAAACATTTTATCGTTATTTTGAGGCTTCAAACAACATTTTTTGAGGTGAATGTTTTTTTACCTTACAATGAAACACCCTAACATTAATCTACAATTGGATATCTTTTTGGTGGCAAAAATATCACATCAACTAGAGATCATATGAAAAATTTATACCTTCTACAAGTCAACCTACCACGTGCATATGGGGCTAGCCATAGGTGAGTTTAAAGAATATTCGGGAAGGTCCCAAAAAGTAACAATAATTAAGTGATGAAGAAGTCGAAAACCTACCCCTAAATGGTTGTTGGGAAATGTTAAATACTGGATTGCTATGAGAAGAAGGGTTTGCATTAGGTGTCATTATATTTTTTTCCATATTTTAGTAGAGCATATAGGAGCGGGAAGTTAGAGAGAAAATAGAGAAGGATAATATTCTATAGCATACTTACAAACCACATGTATAAGGTAACTCCATAGAAAGTACATCTTTCTTTGTATCTACATGTTTCCATACTAGAAAAAGAGAACAGATTGACCTCGCCTTCTAGTTGGGTTTTCTCATGTATAGGTTTTCTAGGTTAAATCTTGTGTTTATTCTTGGATGATGTGTGGCTAATTTTCTACTCTATTTATCTTATTTCTATTATATTGTACATGAAAGCCTAAAACCTTTAATTAAAGAATCTAATATACAAAGGAAAGCCACCTTCATAGTAATTTCAATATTTTATTAAACTTATTTTGATGAGTCCTTCTTGGAAATATCCATAGCATTTTATAGATGATATTGATATCAAAGAAGTTTTCCTTGGGGTATTTTTGGAAGTTTCAAGGATCTAGGAAACAATTTAAGGATAAACTCATAAAACCCTTCCCATGGTTGACAAGTTTGTTGAGAATAACCCTCAAGATCCAATCGAAGAGATATTTATGAGGTTTCAAGTACAAATTTCCAAGATCAATCAAAATAAAAACATCCTCATCATATCTTTATCAAGAAATATAGAACCATTCCAATAGGTTGGAGGGTCTAACTCAAATATCAAATCATAGGGGAAACCAAAATATAATGAAAACCTAGAAAATGTTTCAAGGAAAGAACCTAAGAAAGAGATGATGAGTTCCATTTTTAGTAACTCTTCACTTTACCTATTCAATAGGGAAGCAAATGTGGAAAAAAATTCATGTGAAGTTGAGATCAATGCATTAAATTGAATCATCAGCTGTAGCAACTAGAGGTCTATTTATAGATTCACCATCTAGATGGAGAACAAAAGATATTATTTTCTAGACTGAAGCTAGAGGGAAATGATTTAACCTAGAGGGAAATCCATACATAAACACTGAGGCTAGAGGGTGATTTGTTGATAAATGGGTGGGAGTAGATCAAAATCTAAATTAAGTCCCAATTCTACCTTATTAGTTATGTATATAACTAATGGATCCAATCGCACTACTCTAGACAGGGACAATGGGATAGCGTATAAGCGTAAACCATTGAGTTCAAATGCCAATGTGTTAGCCTATCTCTCTCCCAAGGACCCATATAACTCCTCAAGTATATCTAGGGGATATAAGTAGTCATCTACAAAAGAAAGTGATTATTTTCATGCAAAGAAAAATGGATGAGGCATATGTATAGGCATAATATCTAGAAAAAATAGGCCATAAGAAAGGTTAGCTAAGTAGTTTCAAGTAGAAAGAGCACCAAAAATATTCCAAGGAGGGGAAGAAGAAGTGGAAAGGGCAGAGGATAAGAATAAGAAATCCACTACACGTTAGTGCAGGGATCCCATTAACAATTGTAAACATTGCAGTATTGATGGTCAACTAAGAAACATGGTAGAAAATACATAGATAGCTAAAATCGAAGAACTACAAGAAGTATGCAAAGAAAAACAATCTTCTAGCAACAAATTAAAGCAATTGGGTTAAAAGAAACTTTGATTTGGACGAGAAGATTGTTTACACATCAGTTGTAGAAGGAGATGAACCTAAGTAGCCTTCATCATGAGGAAGAGAAGGACATGACCAAATTGTTCCACATTAAGATCCAATTCAAGAGCACCGAGATAGATGTTTTATTCAACTTCAATTCACATCATAATCTCATAGTACTAGATTTATTCAACAAACTTGAATTGGAGCTTCACAATAATATTATCCCATTTACATTGGGATGGGTAAACAAGGATGCATATATCAAGGTAAGAAAACAGCATAAGATTAAATTTGATTAAATTTGTTGTAAGTGTTGATTTTATTGATGTAGTGGAATTGAATGTAAAGCCCCTTGACATATGTATAGTAATATTTTGAAGCCCCTACATGTATATGAGGGATGTAATCTTAATGCAAAGAGACAAATAGTATTTCCTAATCACAAATGGGAAGTCCTACATCATCAATGAACATAAAGTTAAGTCAATGATCTCACTATTAACAACCAAACCAAGATATTGATTGATTCCAGTAAGAAATATGATTTAATTTTCTCAAGATAAAATAAATGATGATGAATTGGAAAGAGTAAAGGCATCCCTATAGGGGTGTACTAAAGTGGAAAAACATTAATTGGAGAATTTTTTATAGGCATAAAGAGGGATTTTTGAGGAGACTAAAGGGATACCACCCAAGAGGGAAGTGAAGCAGATAATATCCAGTTATTTCTATACTCCCCATTTCTTAATATTGGGATGTAGAAATAGTTTGTTCTAGAAGTAGGTGAAGTGAAGTAGTAGTTGAAGCAACCACTAGAGTAAGGAATGATTCGACCAAGTGCCTCACCTTGTGGGTCACCTATCATCATTGTTCCCAAGAATGATGGGACATGGATGATTTTTAGTGATTGTGTTGATTTGAATAATATTATTTTCAAGAATCAATACCCTCTTCCTAGGATTGATAATTTGTTGGACTAGTTGCAACATGTCAAGTATTTCACGAAACTAGGCCTAAAATTAGGATACCACCATGTATATGTCAAAGATGAAGACACTTAGAAAACTACCTTGAAGACAAGTCAAGGTTCATATGCATTGTTGGTCATGCCATTTGGTTTATGCAATGCACCCACTATGTTTGAGACTGATGAATGATGTATCGTGGCGATATATAGATTCATTTGTTATAGTATATTTGGATCATATATTATTTTGTGGTGCTACCTAGGAGGAGCACATCTCACATCTCTTGCAAGTGTTAGAGACTTTGGAAAAACACCAACTATTGTCTAGCCTCAATAAATGTGAGATTTCTCAGTAGTCTTTGTTGTATTTTTGGTATGTGATTGCTAGAGGAGAGCTCAAGATTGATCCCAAGAATATGGAAGCCATCAAATGGTCAACTAATACAAATTTCATTGCCGTTATGAGCTTTGTTGGGGCAACATATTAATTGTAGAAGTCTGTAGCTTCATTTTCAATAGTAATTGCAACATTCGACGCCATAAAATTAGGTGGTAATAGTTTCCAGTGAAAAAAGAATCATCGTAGTGATTTCAACGAGCTGAAAAATAAAAAGTAGTAATCCTTTCAAAGTGAATACAAATGCAAGTCGGTATGCCATGTGAACAATATTGATGCAAGGAGGAATTCTTGTATGCTATCATTGCTAAATATTTCATGGGTCAATTCCCAACAACCCTGCCTATGGCAATGAATAATATTCCCTAGTTCAAACTGTCAAGAAGTGGAAGCATTATCTAATGGGAAACAATACCATCATCCACATAGATGACTAGCCATTGTAGTATATGTAGGCCCATAATAAGCTACAATAAACCATGCATTACAAGTGGATGTGTTTTCTACAACCATTTCATCTATTCATAAATTATAATAGGGGTATAACAAACAAGTTAGTATACATGCTTTGAAGGCCACCCGAAACTACTATTATAGATTTGAGAACTCTTATATCCATACAAAGAGGAATGCACAAAATATGAGGACTTCAAGGAGGTTTTTCAGTAGCTATAGGTCCATATTCATGTATAATACGGTGATAGCAAGGCTAGCTATCATCTTCCAAATGGGTTACTCTACAATCTGGACAAGTTTTCATCTCTAAAGGTGAAATATTTTAGCTTATCAAAGAGGGTGACACCTCAAACATTGTAAGACATTTTGGTGTTGGAAGGACAATAGCCAACATATAAAAGTATGTGTATTTCCCTAGAATGCAAGAAGAGGTAGAAAGATATATTAGAGGATGTATACATTCATGTACTATCAATTCCAATAATAAGAAGAAGGTTTATACTATCCCTTACTAGTGTCCTTTAGGCATTGGAAATCATTTCCATGGATTTGATGGAAGATTTATTGACAATTAAAAAGGCACATAGTTATCTATTTGTGGTGGTTTACAAGTTCATGAAGATGTGCATTCTCATGCCTTGTAAAAATACCATAAAAGGACAAGAAGCAACAAGCATTTTCTTTGAAGAGTTCTAGGGGCTCTTTGGAATACTAAGGAACATCATCTCAAATAGTGATATAATATTTCTTTGTTCATTTTGGACTATATTGTGGGATCTGGACACTAAATTGAAGATATATTCAACATTTCATCCATAGACAACTGGAAAAATAATAGTCAATAAGAGTTGGTACAACTTTTGAGAGGTTACAATCAAAACCATCTTAACACCTTGAATGAAAATATGATCTATATACAACTGTATTATAATAGAGTAGTCTGGAATTCTACCACAAACTCACCTTTTGAAACTTGATTTGGATATTTGACACCTTCACCCTTGGATGGTGCATATGGACAATAAAGAGGAGGGAGGGAGGGCCTTAGAGGAAATGCATTAAGAGTAGAAAAAAAATGTTGAGAAGATTAATAAAATCTATAATTTACAAGTACAATAGACATTGAAGAAGTCATGGGAAAAATATTATGCCCAACATGATCAAAATAAAACAAAGAAGTCAATCAAAATGGGAAACAAATTTTGGTTATAGGTGAGCAAGGAAATACTATAGGATCTTCATAAGAAGATTGTCAGGACCCTATACTACTAGTGTAGCCCATTATTGTTATTAGTGCAACCCCATTATTGTATTGGTGTGCCCATGTAGTCCCCATATTGTTGTTATTGTACCCCATAGAAGCCCAGTGTTGTTATTGTTGTGCCCTTACATTGTTATTGTTATTTCGGCTTTGATTATATTGTGACCACTTAGACTGCTATATATAGAAAAGAGTCCTTGTCATTTGTATCATCCAAGATTTGTTCATTTGTGTAATGTAAAGGTTGTTTCCCCCTCGAAGAGCCTTATTTTGAAGTGGTTGATCTATATTTTCTTCCATTTTGTGATCTGGTTGCATACCATTTGGAACTAGAGCTTTGGATTCTAGGGTTTTGTTGCTTCAAATATGTCATTGTGGAAGTTTCGCTATATCTTTTTTTCTATGAAACTTTAGAAGATAAAAAAAAAACCCATTTCAGGCAAAATATTGATTAACTTCGTGTCCAAATTTCAAGCATTTATCGCTATATTCTTGGAGATAAGAGTCAAGGAAGTTACGGTTTTTGCAGGCTTCAAAATTCCATCTCAAATAGATGACCTTGGGAAAATTGTCATAACTTTCTCGCTGAGCATTGGATCTAAATTTCGTAAAAAGTTACAAAAAGAGGACATAATACAGTTTGTTGGGTATCTTTTTCAGGGTCGAAGGTTAAAACAGTGACACATGGAACTTCATACAAATTCATTCTACTGAGCTAGTCTATAATTAGATCATTGCGGGAGATTGAGCATAACTATTTCTTGAAGAATTAAATCTCGATCAGACCCATGGGGTTGGAAAGAGGGCTCTAAGGGATACCACAAGACATAATTTTAGAACTTGGAGGTCCAAAATTACGGAGTTATAGTCATTTCAAGATTGAGCTCCTAAAAGCAGGAAAAAGAGATATGAGGAAGTTTGATGGAAAGGATCCGGTAAGTTGGACACTATAGATGAAGCAATATTTTGATCTACAAGATGTACAATGGTTACAAAAGGTACATATTTCATATTTATATTTAGAACCGAATTAGTTTATGTTGTCGTAAACCACTTGTCACCTGGTCAATTTTCACGGAGGAAATGATTGCACATTATGAGGATACAAAGAGAAACACCTTCTTTAGCCAATTGATAAATCTAAAACAAAAGGGTTCAATGACAGAGCACATTTAGGACTTCCAAAAATTGAATATAAGGGTAAACGATATTCCAAAGAAGCAGAGGATTGATGTATTCATAGGGACTTTGAAGGATAACATTCAGCACGAGGTTCGTCTTTGGGAACATGATTCATTGGAGAAGGCATTAAGGTTGGCAAGAAAAATTGAAAGAAAAATTATGGAAAAAAGGAATCCTACCACTCACAACTATAAAGATGGAAGTGTTGTTACTTCTAGCCTTCCACAACCTACAAGGTTGACACCACAACGATTGGAAGAAAAAAGAGAAAACGAGCTTTGTTATAGTTCTAATAGAAAATACATTAAATGTCATAAGCGTGTTGAGAATAAATTTTCTTACACAGATTGTGAAGAGGAGGAAGAAAAGGATCAAGAAATGTAAAAAGAAGAATATAAACACTAGGAACCAACCCCAAAGAAAGAAGAAATGAATTTGACCATATCTTGTAGTGCATTTGTGGGAATTATGACTCCTCAAACTCTCATGATAGATGGACAAATGAAGATAGTGAACAAATGTTTGGAAGGGTATCTTCATTGCTTTGTATCTGATAAACAAACACAATGGGTCAAGTGGTTAACTCTCGTTGAATGGTGGCATAATGCTTCAGCAAAAGTGCCCCCATTTATGGCACTTTGTGGATATCATACACCATCCATCACATCATCTTTAAGAGAAAATTCTAAGGTTCAAGCAATGGAATATCACATCAAGCATCAACAGCAAGTTCTCCAACTCTTAAAGGATAGCCTCATTTTGGTGCAGAATCATATGAAACAATAGGGATATCAAGATCGCAGCGAAAAAAGTTTTTACAGCTACAACCATACAAACAAATGCCCCTCAAGCAAGCTAAGAAGGATAATAAATTATCACCAAAGTACTATGGTCCTTACAAGGTGTTTCAAAATATTGGTACTATGGCATACAAATCAGAGCTTCCCACATCTTCCCGAGTGCACCTAGTTTTCGATGTTTCATGCTTAAATAAGTTTGTAGGTGACAAGCTCCATGTTCAAAGAATATTTCCGGAACTTGACGAGGAAGGAAAAATCGTATTGAAACCTGAAGCAGTCATGGAAACAAGAACCTGACAGCGAAAAAATCGATCAATTTCAACGGATCTCATTAAGTGGAAGAACTTAATCACAGAAGATTGCACATAGGAGGATGAGAATTTTATACAAAAGCATCTAGAGCTACTCAAACATTGAGGACAACACTTTTTGAAGGAGAGGGGCATGTTAGGTCCCTATACTACTTGTGTAGCCCCTTATTGTTATGAATGAAACCCCTTTATTGTATTGTTGTGCCTATGTAGTGCCCATATTGTTGTTATTGTGCCCCATAGAAGCCCACTATTGTTATTCTTGTGCCCTTACATTATTATTTTTATGTCAGCTGAGATTATATTGTGACCCCTTAGACTCCTATATATAGAAAGGAGGTCATGTCATTTGTATCATAAAAGAATTGTTCATTTTTGTAATGTAAAGGAGGTTTCCCTCTCGAAGAGGCTTATTTTGAAGTCGTTGATCTATCTTTTCTTCTATTTTGTGAGTTGGTTGCATAACAAAGATGAAGGCTTTATAGTATGGTCCTTTTGAAATATTGGAAAAGGTGGAAGATAACATCTATAGACTTAGACTACTTCCATATATGCACATTTAGTCAATAATAAATATGTACAATCTCAAAATCTATGAACCCTCCATGTTGGATAAAGAATAGAAGCAAGTTATATGTTCCATAGAGGACATAACATTGGATTCTTAGGTAGAGTTGGAATAGAACACTAGTTTACAAAAGAGGGCCATCATGACCTTTGGAATTGGGTTGAGAGGACAACTTCTAGGCAAAGCAAAGTGGTACTCTAGATAGAAGGTAGAGAAAAAATGTCCTGGCCTCATTCAATAAAAAAATTCAGAGACAAAAATCATTCCTAAATGGGAAGGTATGGTCCAAATTGGGTTATTATATTATTTGTTATTTATCTCAACACTTTCAAAGTGGAAAACAATTGGAGGAATCATCCTACAAGGTCATTTTAACAACATGTACTAGTTTGGAATATTGGTTTTAAAACATTCCAAATCCATTTTTAGGCATGAAAGAAAATTTTTAGGGTCCAAAATTTCTCAACTTTACTTGAGACATATTAATGTTGATTACACTCTGAGATCATTGTGATGGTTCAAAGATTACTTGAATCAGATTTTGTATGCAAAAGTTACGCCTCCCACAAGTTGACCTAATGCGTTTATCACCATGGTACAAGAGGATTCCACATTAACCCATATAACGGTTAGCCATGTGTGGACTTTCAAGAATATTCTAGAAAGTTGAAAACCCTAACTTTGATTGAGGGATGAGGAAGTGGAAAAACATACCCCTATATGGCTATTAGACAATGTTAAATACTAGCCTACTAGGAGGAGAAGGGGTTTCATTTGATGTCATTCTATTTGTTCCATAGTTCAGAAGAGCATCTAGGAGTGGGAAGTTGGAGAATAAAACAAAGGGGGATGCAATTTTGTAGAAACCTTATAGGCCATAGGTCTTAGGTAACTCCATAGAAAGTGTCCTTTTCTTTGTATTTGCATATTTCCATACTAGAGAAAAGAGAGCAAAGTGGCCTCACATTCTATTGGGTTTTCACTTGTACAAGTTTCCCAAGGTAAATATTGTGTTTATTTTTGGATGGTGTGTGAGCATTTTTCTATTCTCTATTTTTTATATTACACCTATTTCATATATCTAAGCATAAAATAAGTAATTAATGAATTTGAGATCTAAAAGAAATTAAGCTTCACAATAAATATTTTTGTATTTTATAAGATTTGTTGTGACAAATTTGTTCCAATGGAAGCCACAATAGCTTATACATTAGGGAGCATATAAATTTTGTGGTTCCACTCCCCTTCTCTCCCCAACACTTGCTTGCACACCTTGACAAGGGTGATGAGTTCCCTTTGGCCTTTTGTTCATCATCACTTTCATTTTCATTATCATCAATCTCCTTTCATTTATTCCTCCTCTCCATGGTACATGATGGCTACCTCTAGTTCTTCCTCATCATTATTGGAATTTCAATGTCCCAACACAACCACCATAATAAAAAATGGAACCAAAAGGATATACGAAATTGGCATACCCATCGTGTTTGTTGAATTATGAGAATAACTTGCTATTTTCAATATAATGATGGAGAAGGAGAAATAGGAAAGGGTAGTATAAGAGAACATTGAAACATTCAACAAAGTGAATATGCTAGCTTAAAAGACCTAGAAAAATAAAATTAAAAACAAACAATAGAGGGATTTAGACCATACCTCTTCAACTCTCTAAGGGTGGTTGAATCTCTAATGGTGGTTGAATAGCCTTCAATTCCCTTCCAAGCTCTAATGAGTCTACTCCTTAATAACTAACAAAAGACCCACTAAAAACCATAACAAAGATGAATTAAATGAGAAATAGAATGAGTGTAAAAGGAGTGAGTGGGTATTTTAATCCACAAAGTAATCATATCCATGATTAATTCAAGTTTTTGGAACCTTTTCTTGGGTTCCACAAGCAAAAATCGAGGTCAAAGTTTCCCTCTTAGATGTGTTGAGGGAGCATTTTTAAACTCTCAATAGTGTTGTGAGAGATCTCAAGGAGAAACTCTCCTTTATTATTCTCTAGACAGTCCCTAAAGAAGTAGGAAAGGCTTTTTAATGGGAATGAACAGGCTCCCTATGGGAGCACACTTTAGGAGAAAAGCATTGTTTGGGGAGCAAGGGATGGGTGGGAGGAAGCACCCCCTGCAACTTGTCTTCCAACCACCATAAAATATAAAAGTAATATACCATTAAAATTTGTATTTTACGTAAGCTAATTCTCCATTGCATAACTTTAACAATCTTAAGCCTAGGGATACCCTTCTTGTATCGAAGGATAGAAAACCTAAAGTGAGAAGAGGAGTTGTTGTGGTTATAGTTGGTAGCCATCTTAAGTTACCTTCAAGGTTGCACCTGTTATTATGGATTTGTCGATGAATTGTAACTTTGAGCGATAACACACTCAACAACCATGGATGGATGAAGCCTCCCACATTATCCAATGGTTCATGTGTTGGTTATATTTTTATTATGTATAACTTTACTTAGGTCTAGATGTACGAGTGTGATTTCCCCATTTTCAATATCTTGTACATTAGTGAGGTGATTCCCTTATTAGCCCGTCTATCTAGGATCATTATTTTCCTACGCCAGGATTTTTTGGGCTTTCACTTAGGCATTCTCTTTCTAGTTGGATCAACCTCAAAATTTGTTCTTAAATGTGATCCTTTGGTCAATTAGAGATGCCTTTTGAAGGTCCCTAATAGTGTTGGATTCATTTCATAGTGTACAAAAAATTTACTTCATCAAATTTGGTATCCCACTTTTCCTCCTTGGTCATGGCCTCTAATGCATGGGATCATTAACACGAGCCTCGGTAGCCTCATTTTTTTCCTATGTAGATTTCATAGTTAGCCATAATTGTGGTAGATTTTCTAGATATTGATTGTGTTGGAGTTGTTAAACTCCAACATAATTCATATCTAGAAGGTTTACCAACCCCATTTTTGGTAAAAAAATCACGAATTCTTTGTAAAACTCATGCTTCTTTTAGTCAAGGATGCAAATAAGTGCCTATGAATTGAGGATCATTACCAATGGTTATCCTATTATTTCCTTGACACCCCTATGTCATTCACTTTCCTATAAATACCCTTGATTTCATCATCCTATAGCTCTCTCTTCAACTCCTCTAAAGCACTAAAACCCCATCAAATTTACATCACAAAGAAATGTAATCTCCTTTTTAAGCTATTGGGCTTCTTTGGTCAATTGTATCCTCCAACTCACCACTAAAAAGAGGCTTCCCCTCATAGGTATACATCCTACATTTTCTTGGTTTCCAAGTATTGTTGGGTTAGTTGTCTCTAATATTAGATTTTTTTATTTTGTCCCAATTGTTTCCTTCGGTCATCCTCAACCACACATCAAGGGAGGTCACCAAGAAAACAATTACAAGGATGCCTAATAACTAAGGCCAACCTTCACCATTTGTACCTTATAATATTTGGTATTTTATTTGTATGGTTGATTGAGTAGAGTAGGCATTGGATTTGGTTTGCAGATGGTTTCCAAGTGTTTTTATAGGGAAGCTCTAACACTTTGAAGTATTGTGGGAGGTTTAATGCTTCTTGGATCTTCATACAAGTACTTAGCACATCTTCTTACTCTAGGGTTGCTTTTCATTTCATTTTGATAGCTAGAACACATAGTTTAATGAGGTGGCAAACTAGATTTACTTTCTAGAACTACATGTCTTTTCTAGCTATTGAAAGGCATAAGAAAAACTCACCAAAACTACCCTAAAATCAACCCGCACCTACATTGTAACTAAAATCATATTTAAAACTTAGTGGCTCCATTTTCCCTCTTTCCTATTCCTCTCATATATTCTCCATTGTCCTCAATAATAGAGTGGTGACTCACTCCTTCCATCCCTCTTTTGGTGGTAGTTTTTCCTTGAATTACTAGTAAACTAATGTTGAAGCATAATATTTGGAAGAAGCCCATTACACATAGAAAAATTATTGCACCTAGTCCCTAGGAAACCCGTATCATTTCTTTTGAACCCTACTTTATTAAAATGTTGACATTTCTTGAGAACATAAGTCATGTCACATAAACAATACCAATCAAAAGCTAAAAGAACAATTATGAAATAGAAAAACATTACTGCAAGTTTGTAACCCTAAACCTAAGTGCTAAAATAGTTTTATAAAACCATGAAGACATCATTGTCATTACAAAATTTGTGAAAGCATGCAAGAAATTCGCATTGAAATTTGAGAGAATCTGCAAACTCATAAGTATGACCATGGTAATTGTTTGTTCTAGTTTTTTCAGTTTCAGAGTTCTATTTTTTCCTCATATTTCTATTTTCTCCTCCTTTATGCTCTAGTTATCTTTTATCAATATTCTTCAGTTTTAATATCTTGATTTTTTTATTATTTTTTAAAAAACTTAATTGAACTTCTAAATACTTTTAATCATAATGTAAAAGAAATATTATTCTTCTGAATTACTTTTCATAAACATAGTTAGTCAGATAATTCATAAACATAGTTAGTCAGATATTCAATACTATAGAAACTCTACACTCTTCTGTCCATTATAGAAGGTACATGCAAATGTCCATTATTAAACTGTGAAGATAATATAAAGGAAAAAAATAAATAATTTTTTCATAAACGTAGTTTCTCAAATAATCAATACTGTGAACACCCTTCTTTCCATGGTAGAAAAGCACATGCAAATGTCCCATATTAAACTGTCAAGATAATATAAAGGGAAAAAAGCAATTTCATTTTCCCCAAATAATTACTTTCAAGTTTTTTTTGGCGTATAATTAAAAAAAACCAGAATTATTACTTATACTAAGCTTGACAGTTTTTCAATCCTCGTACTATATGCATTTTGCGCTCTCAATTTTAGTAACATAGTTTTGTCTATTGTGGCAGTATCATGGTGCTTCACTCTAACCACTGCGCTATAGTTGGACTCCTATACATTACAACTGAAATGTTTAAATATTTCTGTTTGATGTCTTTTGCTCCCCCACCTACTCTATTTGATGTCTTTTCCTCCCCTACCTACCTAGCGGAATCTTTTGTCACTGATACCACACAGAAAATCTATACTACTGACAAATCAACAAGCTTATGTAGATGTAAGTAATATGTAGTTTCTTTGGCTCTACAGTTTTCTTCAAATATATTAAGTTGGTTTAGCTGCTATGTCAAGGTCTAGGGCCGATAAAAAGGTCAGAAGCTGGTGAGATTTTTTCGGGGTCGTCTAATGAGGGAAACGAATTGCTGGACACCTAGATTCTTTTGGGATAGTATTTGAATCTTGTTTTTGATGGTAGAAATGGATTTAGTGCCATAAAAAAATGTAGAGGATACCTAAAATTTTGAACTATAACTTAGATTTAAAAAAATCTTTGTCATATTTTCTCTAAATATAACCAGAATTTCTATAATTTTCCTGGCAACTCTTCCACCTCTTTAGACTACCCAGATTCTACAACCACCGGGTCATTTCCAGCGCCTAGCAGTGGGTCAACTAATAAGTCTCGCAATTGATCCGGGTGATATTGAATTATAGAATATTTTCAGAAGCTGGTGAGATTCTACGACCACCGGGTCATTTCGGGATGGGCATCCCGGAATCCGGCGGATAGCAGTGGGGTCAACTAATAAGTCTCGCAACTGATCCTGGTGATATTTAATTATGAGATATTTTTAAAATTTGCAATTAAATTATGTTTACTTTTATTCAATTATAAGATATTTTTAAAATCTGCCAGGAAAATGAATTCAACATCTCGAGACAGGTTCTATTTCTATTTGAGGATGAGTAGCAGTGTAACGTTCTGTATTTATACTGCTTCAGCCTCTTCAATCCCCCACGACAAAAAGGTATTATATGCATGTATATGGGATTTCATACAAAAATTAACAACAGGATAGGTTCTATTTCTATTTGAGGATGAGTATACTGCTTTAGCCTCTTCTATCCCCACGACCAAAATGAATGCTTTGGATGGTTTCCAGTATTATATGCATGCATATATGAGATTTCATACAAAAATTAGCAACAGGATATGATCAGTGGGGAATAATGAGGATGGGACAACAAAAATGTTTTATATAATTGGGAGAGATGTAATCTTATTGTGTATGTGCTGAGGGATATGCTGCTGGATAGGTTAGGATGAATCAATTCAATATTGATTATTTGATTATTTTAAGGCAGAAGAGGTATAGAGTTCTAGGTTGGTAAATTTATAGTTTTAAGAATGTGATATAATAGTTGGGTGGACAGGTTTGGTTTCTATAGGTTTTATGGTTTAATCGTGGACCTGACTATATATGTCAGAGAACTAGCCAAATTATGTATACATGAGAATGGCTATATTTAAAAACTGCTCCAGGCATGATCTACCAAGTTGAAAAAAATGCTCGGGGCATAATTTCCTCAGTTGGAAAAATTGTTAGTGCCCTTCATACGAGAATGTGTTTGAATTTCCCCTCTGAAATGCCCGTTTCAAGATTATCGACTCTCTACGAGAATGAACGTGTTTGTACAGATTCAAGATTATCGACTCTCTAATCTATTCTTGAGGTTTTATGATCTTCCCGTGTAACTTTTTCAGTGTAAGGTCAAATATTTGGCAGTAAGGTAACCAAAAGTTACACCTTCAATTTGTGTAATTTGTGTGACAAGTGCCTTGATTATGGTAAATCTGACGAGAGCCTTCATTATGGCAAATCTGAAACCATCATGCATCTTTTCTTGGGAATGCTCCTTCTCCCGATAGTGTTAAAAACGAGTTCGGCACAAAATTCTCCTTTTTGCTTCAAGGAAATATTCACTGGCACGCAGTCTTACTCGGAGATTGTAAGTTCTTTTTCGTAAGTCACTATACTGGCCTTTGGCATTGCATTTGCAGTTGAGTACTTTATTCTCTGGAGATTGCACCCCAAGAAAGTTAGTTGTAAGTTTTGTTCATTCTTTCTCAGAAATTGGCCTTTGACGAAGTGTCCAAGCCAAAGCCAAGGGATTTTCTTCATCCATGATGCTGAGAATGCATATTTATTCGCATATTCAGCCCTTCTTGTAGCATGGATCGCATTAACTTAGCCAACATTTTACTTTGTAATTTTATGATTTCCTCTACAATATTTGATGTTTCTTCTAAAAAAAAGTTCCTTCTGGTAAAGTATGGACATTTTTCTTCCTCAGAGAATATAAGGTTAAGGTTACATTGTTTGCAGTTGGGTTGACTGTAGGTTGGCATTGCTAATATTGTTAATTTAAGTTAGTAACATTAAATTTCTACCAAAATATGGTTATCTAACCACAGTGGAAGCTTGCGCCTTCTTCTTACCAAAATGGTTGTCGAAGCAGCCCGGCCTAATTTAGCCGAACTGTATTGAGCTGAAAGCCTTGGCTAATATGGACAGAGATAATAAATTATGGTTATTGATATTTTTGGAGCTCTAGCTTATTAATATAGTGGGTAATATATACTAACTCTTGGATTCAGCCAAATATAAAATCCAGAGATTCGTATATACTATTTACTATACTAATACATCACTACACTAATACATTAATGAATGTATTAATACATTAATAAAACTATAACTCCAGAAATATTAATTACCATAAATTACCACCCACACATATTATTCTCCCATAAAAATATGAATGATTGATCTAAACATTATAAAATGATCCTAAATTATGCTCCAACTGAAATATGAATTATTGATCCTGAATTATTATAATGAATTTGGTTTTCGCCCAAGTAACATTGCACACACCCAAATCATGCTGAGGTTCACCATGACTAAATAAAATTATATGAATAACCTTCTTAGGAGTGGTGTGAGATAAATTTTCTTTAACTTTATGATAGAAGATGTTGAGTTTAACTTGGTGAGGTACACCATGACTAAATAAAATAATCTGAATAACCTTCTTAGGAGTGGTGTGAGATAAATTTTCTTTAACTTTATGATAGAAGATGTTGAATTTAACTTAATTTTAGGTTTAGAAACTTAATGGACAAGATAGACCAGAGCTAAGTGAAACAGTTGATTTTGCTACTATTTATCAAATCTCCAAATATTTTGAAATCTGCAATCGTATTTTGAAATCTGCAATGCAGTAAATAGAGCCAATAAAAAAAATAAACATATAGCTAAAGTAAAAAAATCATTTTCTGAGTAAAAGATAGCAAGGAGAAATATACTTGAATATGTACGATGAGAAGAATATGTATGATGAGAAGCCATGGGTAAATTCTCGCTCTTCTCCAGGGAAGTAAATTTTCTTAACTCCATAACCCAAGAATGCATTTATTTAACCTAAGAATGCATTTATTTAATATGAAATGTATGTGAAATACAAACCAAATTTTAAATATGATTGAATATAAATGTCAGCTTATAGCTGTTATTTTATTTCTGGCCATGTATGGAAGATAAAATCCAAATGTCAAGCTCCATATAGCAGAGATAAAAAATCATACGGCAGACAACTCTGAAACGCTAGGTGTGCACAAGAGCAAGCTGTATGAACATGGCATGATAGCAACATGACTAAGGTACCTATTGGCCATGGTGATGCTTATTGATTCAAGTTCATATAAACTAAAAGGAAAACACAGCACAAGCATTTGACACTTTCGTACGCTTTGTCATCTGCCCTTGGGCACACATTAAAGACATGCCATCCTTAACGGCTTATGTTGGAGTGGAGTCAAGTTTAACAAAGTCCAACACCCTCTTCTCATGAAGTTTGTCGACTAGAAGATGACGTAAAAACTGTGCATGGCTTATTGTTTTATATAACGGAGGATGTTGTGACTGGTCCACGAGTTCTTGTGCAGGACCAATCTCTGCAGAATACGATGGACTGTAAAAGGCAGCAATGGATAGTCGTTCCCTCTCAGCGTTTGTTATTACCCTGTGCATAACACTTTTGTATTTTCCATTGCTCATGATCTGCACATTCATTCCAATAATAAGACATATAGTATTTAAACAAAATTTTCATATGATAAATTTTTAGGAATTCATGGAAATCATGCCCAATAAAAAAATAACCATAGTTACCTCCACTATGTCTCCAATGTTGACAATAAATGCATTGGGTATTGGCTTTACAGAAATCCATGAGTCTTCCTTCTTAATGTTTAAACCTTCTATATCATAGTCTTGCACTAGCAAGGTGATTCCTCCAGCATCGGAATGGGGATGGAGACCAAGAACAAGTTCAGGCTGCGGACAGGGCGGAATCGCGGATAATAGTTCATCCGCAAAGAGAGTGTAATGTCTTCACCAAAATTTTCATTGAAGTAGTGGGGCTTTAGGCTCAAGTTTTGGGCCATTAATGTGAGTAGTCTAGTGGCAACTTTCTTGATCTCCAATGAGTAGGCATCGGCCATTTCCCTGCTTGAACAAACACAATATGTAAATTTGTTAGTGAGCATTATTGGAATTTAATTCTCCCATCATGGTCTGAAAATATAAATGCATGGATCATCTTTATAAACAAATTTTCTCTGTTCGGCAGGATTAGAGTACCAGCGAAATTTTCAATTCCTATTTCAAAGCTTTCAACAGGTTTACCATTTGCAACAAATATCACAAAGATAATTTTTCCTGGTTAAACGCAACAATTATCACCTTTCAGCCTAAACCTTGAAACCATTCAACCAGAAACGAAGTTAAAAAAGTCTTGGCAAACTTATTTGCTGCATGTAGCATTTGTAATACCAACCATGCATTTGTAATACCAACTATTTGAGATTTCAAGCCAGCTTCACCAACCTTGGGGGAATTGAGGCTGTTTAAGCAGGAATTGGCTTTGCTTGTGTAAAGACAAATTCAGTTTTTTCTCTTCTGTAAAGATGTTGAATTTCTATCTATTGGGGCACGACTCATATGTTAACATTTCTGGATTTTAGGACCGGAATTTCCTGGTAATCTTGCTGTTAGATTGATGTAACTCTTTCTTGAATGATTTAATCTATATTTCATTTTTGAAAAGAGAAATAGCATTGTCATCAATGGATAGAAATATACATTGACACAGCCATAACAGGAAATGTCATAGGCCTTTACATCTCAAGCCTGGCTAAGAGTATCTGCGACATATAAAATATGCAGAAGACATTGTCATGTTAAAAGTAAGGATTCAGCTTTCTCTAACATAACCAAATAAAATAGATAAAAGAATAATTTAACACTACATAAAATCTGTTAATAAGTTAACTCTATGTGACCTTTAGATTTTCATCCTCTACTTGTCTCATTTAGTCATTTACCACTCGTCCATTTTTCCTTATGGGTCCAATATTTTGCAATAATCTTTATATTTACATAGAAATATTTCCTTCATTTATTTCTATGTTCCAATGGACTCTCCTTCAAACCCCATAAACCACATGGCTACAAGACCTTTTAATGTGGATGAAAATAAGTTTTGCTCTTCCATCCATAGCCATACCCACAACACAGCTTCAATTTAAGCAAGAATGCCTCGCATACTCACTCATGCATTTTTTCAATAAACAGTGATAGAACATCTGGAAGGCTTGTTATGATTTTTTTCCTTTACATCATTATGAATGAGTAGCACAGTAGGGAAGGCAATAGGGTCATCGCTGGTGTGATTGGTTCTATTCATAGTGATTGATATGATTGATTCTATTCATAGTTAATTGTTCAATGTTCTTCATGAAAAATATGTTCTTCATGGAAAATATCTTTGTTCTTAGCAAGTAAGAATGGAAGTTTGAAGTACTTTTATATGTTGGAAGTTTGACAACTAATTATGTAAATTTGGGTAAAATGTAAGTTAGGTTTATACCAAATCATCATTTATGTAAATGTGGAGGCACATATAAAACCAAATGAATGGCCAAACCAAATCATTGGTTATGTAAATGCGGAGGCACATATAAAACCAAATGAATGCCCGAACTATTGTATGGAGAATCATTATTAATTGAATAGAGATTCTAATCCCTTGCCCCGTGGATGTTTCCTTGACACCCTCTCAAGGTTTTACCACTTAAATCCTGTGTTGTTACTTGTGTGTGTGAATTCAGTTTTCAATTAGTTATATGCCTTCTTGGTCAATGTATAACTAAATGTTTTCCTTCTTTACTCATTTCCCTATTCGAACTACAAATGGTATCAGAGCCAAGTTGCCTGTGTGTGAGGGAGAGAACTCATTGTTGAATCTCTGCTTGAGCATGAGTCTGCTTGTGTAAAGAAAAATATAACGTGACAGAGGCATGACAGAGTGAGACAGCACGCAAAGGTCAGAGCATGAGAATTGAGGCTTGTCTTCTCTGCGTTTGAGGAGGAGGCCATCTGTGTCCATCTGCGTTTGAAGAGGAGTATGCTTCTGCGTGAGGAGGCTATCTATGCCCATCTCTAAGTGAAGTGTTGCATGAGCAGAGCTTGAATAGGAAGCAACACTGCATGCCATCGCTAGTTCGGTAACAGTCTGCTCGTCTTTTGCGTCAAGCTTCCACAACTGGAGCAAAGCCCATGGAGTGCTCTACGCCCTCCTCTGTGTATGTTCTGACAAACCATGGAGTGGTTCCATTGGGCAGGGCCTCATGCTTTCCAGAACCTGTCCAGCGCCTCTACGTTGACTAGCGAGGAACCTGCATGTGAGTTGCTGCAACTGCAAACCCATTTTCTGTGCGTGAAGGGACTTGCATGGAATCCCGTTGCTTGTTGAGCAGAATGTGAAGGGAGTCGTTGCCTAGTCTTCGCTACAAAGAAAGAAAGAGCCACTGGACCAGGCTGCATACCTGTTGCTGGCCACCTACGTGTGATCATCTTGGAAGGGCAGGTATTTTTCCTTAAATTTGTGAAGAAATTAGGGTTTGTTGAAAGATTTCTTTCAAGTGAAAAAAATCTTTGAAATCTTCATTGAAAGATTTCTTTGAAGTAAAGAACAAAGATTTTTTTTTGCCAGATTTGATTTAAATTGAAGAAAAATAAATCCAAGGGTTTCTTCCATTAAATTGATGAAAAAGAAAACAAAAGATTTGAAATAAAAATCTATTGAATTGGGGAATTATTTTTTTTCATCAAAAGTTTTTTTAAGAAAGGGAAACAAAAAAATTATAAAACCTAGTTGAAAGATTGAAACCCTAAGAAGAAAAAATGGCCAAGATGTCGAATGCAAAATTCAAGGTGGATAAATTCACCGGCAAGAGTAACTTTGCTCTTTGGAAACCAAAGGTTAGGGATCTACTTGTGCGACAAGGGTTGCACAAGGCATTGGATGGGGCAACTAAGAAACCTGCAACCATGACTAGTTCAGACTGGGAGGACTTGGATGCCCAAGCTCTCAGTACCATCAGGTTATGCCTCGCGGATGAGGCTCTCTTCAACATTGTTGAAGCGAGTACAACTTTAGGTTTATGGGAAAAACTAGAAAAACTCTATGTGACAAAGTCGTTAACTAATAGAATTTATCTGAAAAGACAGTTGTACAGTCTTTGAATGAAAGAGGGTTCAAAAGTTGCAAAACATTTGAATGTTTTTAATACACTTATATGTCAATTAACAGATATGGAAGTTAAAATTCAGGAAGAAAATAAAGCCATAACCTTGTTGTGTTCTCTGCCCGAATCATGGGATCACTTTGTAACTTCAATCAGCTTGAGCACTGCTGATTCTTTGAAGTTTGAATCAATCATGGGAGCTCTCTTGTCTGAAGAAGTATGAAGGAAATCAAGTACTGAAACAACTGCATCAGAAGCCATGGTAGCTAGAGGACGCTCAAAGGAAAGAGGAGAAAAACCAAGGGGGTCTTCGAGATCTAAATCGAAGGGAAAGAAGTGTAAGGCAAAATGTTGGCATTGCAATAAAAAAAATTGGACACTTGAAGAAACACTGTTAGAAACGAAAAGAATCCGATAACCCGAAGAAGGAAGTGAATCAGGTCAATTCAGGTATGATAGATGACGTTTTATCTGCTGAAGAATTATGTATGATAGATAAAACATCACCTGAATGTAATGTATCTCAGGGTTTAGAAAGCTAACTGTTAGACTTTGGTGCTTCTCATCACATGTGTCCACACATAAATTGGTTTACTTCGTATGAAAATGTAAATGGTAGTTCTGTCTTTATGGGTAATAATGTGTCATGTCAGACTGTTGGGATGGGAAATATCAGGATTAAGATGTATGATAACACAATTAAAACATTAACTAGTGTTAGACATGTACCTAATTTGAAGAAAAATTTGATTTCTTTGGGACTTTTGGATTCAGGTGGTTATAAGTTTACAGGTTAGAATGGCGTGTTGGAAGTCTTTAAAGGAGCCCTAATGGTTATGAAAGCAGAAAACGTCAGAAATATTTACATGTTAAAAGGAAGTACTTAGGTCAGTGAAGCAGTGGTTGCATCAGAAAAGGAAGAAGCAGATACTCGTCTATGGCATCAGCGATTGGGTCACATGAGCGAGAAAGGTCTTCAGATACTGATGAAATGTAAATCTCTTCTTGATCTTGAACCTTTGAAGTTAGATTTTTGTAAACATTGTGTGTATGGAAAATAGTGTAAACAAAGATTTAAAACTGTGTCTCCTATTGTATCATATGGAGGTGCTCTATATTTTTTAACTTTTATTGATGATTTCTCCCGTAAAGTTTGGATCTATATGCTAAAAAGGAAAGATGATGTATTCAATGTCTTTAAACAATTTAAAGCAATGTTAGAGAAAAGAACTGACAATGGTGGTGAGTTCACTTCAATTAATTTTGAGCAATACTGTAAGGATGAGGGAATTATCAGACAGAAAACTGTTGTTTATACTCCTCAGCAAAATGGTGTTGCTGAACGTATGAATTGGACTCTTATGGAAAGAGCCAAAAGCATGATCAGAAATGCTAACTTTCAAAAGGATTTGTGGGCAAAAGCAATATCTACTGCTTGTTATTTAGTTAATAAATCACCTTTAGTAGCAATTAATTGTAAAATTCCTGAAGAAGTTTGGATAGGCGAGTCTTGTGATTATTCACATTTAAGAATATTTGGCTATGATGCTTATTCTCTTATCCCTAAAAGTCAGCGTTCAAAACTAGATCCAAAATCAAAATGTTATGTCTTTGTTGGGTATGCCTATGCAGTGAAAGGATACAGGTTGTGGGATCCTACATTGTGGAGGATAGTAATTAGTAGAGATGTAAAATTTGATGAATCTTCGCTTTTAAAATCAAATGTTAAAATAATTGAACAAGAACAGGTATTTCCAAATCAACGAGTTCAGTTGGAGGCTAGACCTTTCGGTAACAGCCAATAGGAAGGAGAAACTTCTAGAGAAAAAGGTGTTGAAGATACAAAGGAAGTTGTTGAAGTTTCTGAACTAGTTCAACAACCAGTCACTCTAAGAAGGTCTACAAGGGAAAGAAAAACTCCCAGAAGGTATGAAGATTATGCTTCATCTTTTGCTTTGATTACTGAAGATGGGGAACCTTCTTATTATCAAGAAGCACTAGATGATACAGATAGCGAAAAATGGAAAATGGCTATGAAAGAAGAAATGGATTCCTTAGCCAAGAACAATACCTGGAATCTTGTAGAACTTCTTGAAGGGAGAAGTGTTGTTGGATGCAAGTGGGTATTGAAACTAAAACAAAAAGTTGATGGAAGTATCGAAAGGTATAAGGCAAGACTGGTAGCAAAAGGGTATTCTCAAGTTGAAGGTATAGACTTTCATGAGATTTTTTCTCTAGTTGTAAAATTTGTTTCTATTCGCACTGTGTTGGCACTAACTGCATTTCTTAATCTTGAGTTAGAATAGTTAGATGTTAAAACAACTCTTCTACATGGTGATTCAAATGAAGAGATATGTATGAAACAACCATAAGGTTTCGTACAAGGTCGCAACAGAAGATTAGTTTGCAAGCTCAGGAAATCATTGTATGATGTAACGCAGTCTCCCAGAAAATGGTACAAGAAGTTTGATTCCTTCATGGTGAGTCAGAAATTTATAAGAAGTGAGTCTGATCATTGTGTATACTTCAAAAGTTTCAATAGCATATTCATTATCTTAGTTTTGTATGTTGACGATATGCTTATTGCAAGCAAAAGAATGGAAGAGATCAATAGGTTAAAGACTCGGCTCTGTAGGACGTTTGATATGAAGGATCTTGGAGCAGTAAAACATATCTTAGGTATGGAGAAACACAGAGATAGGAAAAATGGTAAGCTTTGGTTATCACAACAGAAGTATGTGGAGAAAGTACTTGAAAAGTTTTGTATGAACAATGTTAAACCTGTTAATGTTCCATTAGTTTCCCATTTTAATCTTTCTTCAATTTTGAGTTCTAGAACTGATGAAGAAAAGCAGTATATGTCTCATGTACCATATGCAAATGTTGTAGGCAACTTAATGTATGTGATGGTATCTACAAGACCTGACATTTCACATGAAGTTGGAGTTGTCAGCAGGTTCATGGCAAATCTAGGTGAAGAACATTGACAAGCAGTGAAATGGGTGCTTCAACACCTAAGAGGCCCAAGAGACCATTACATCATCTTTAGTGGTAGTGAAGAATCATTCTGTAGATATGTAGATGTTGATTATGCAGGTAATTTTGACAAAAGAAGATCTACTATAGGTTATGTCTTTACTCTTGTAGGTGGAGCAATTAGTTGGATGTCAAAGCTTCAAGAAACGGTTGCATTTTCCACTACCAAAGCAGAATATATAGCTGCTTCAAATGCTAGTAAAGAAGCAATCTGGTTAAAGGGTCTGCTTGTTGAGATTGGACGGACACGGGAGAAAGTGAATGTACTTTGTGACAGTCAAAGTGCTATTCACTTGGCTACAAATCTTTCTGATCACAGCAGAACCAAGCACATTGATGTAAGGTATCATTTTCTGAGACATGTGATTGATGGTGGAAAAGTAGCTCTTAAAAAGGTCCATACGCGAGAGAATTGTGTAAACATATTCACAAAGCCAGTTACAGTAGAGAAGTTGCGATGGTGTTTAGCTTCTCTTGTCTTGTAGAAAATATGATGAATGGGCATGGGCAAGGGATTAGGAAAATTGTTGTCAAGTGGAGTTTGTTGGAAGTTTGACAACTAATTATGTAAATTTGGGTAAAATGTAACAAGTTAGGTTTATACCAAATCATCAGTGATGTAACTGAGGAGGCACATATAAAACTAAATGAATGCCCGAACTATTGTATGGAGAATCATTATTGATTGAATAGATATTCCAATCCCTTGCCCCGTGGATGTTTCCATTACACCCTGTCAAGGTTTTACCACGTAAATCCTGTGTTGTTACTTGTGTGTGTGAATTATGTTTTCAAACAGTTATATGCTTTCTTGGTCAATGTATAGCTAAATGTTTTCATTCTTTACTCATTTCCCTATTCAAACTACACCATACACCATTTTTTCCACTATATTGGTGTAAACAACTCAGATCTGTGACCAGACACACATTGTTTCCAACTTAATCTATCAAATGGCAGCAATTAAGACACTTTTTTATCAGGAAATACAACCCAACAGTATAGACACTACCTCTATCATACAGAGAATCTTTCATCTCTCTATTGAAATCAAACTAAATCATGCCATCATGAGGGCAACTATTGGCACGGGGCCAAAAAGAAAAGGTGTCAAGCCTGTCATCTACGCCCTCTTGTATGCAAACACTCCTATGAGTCTATTCTTCTCCAGGCATGATATCTAACCCTTCTATACATATATGGCCCTCTGTTCCACTAGAAGTTATGCTCAATATTATATTGCCACTTGGATTACATTGGAGTAAACACATTCCACCCTTGAATTTGCCATAATGAGCCCTGTACAACATCGAAGACAATGACACTTCTTTTAAATACAATGATTATTCTTTGTCTATAGTTTAAAATGTTTTTTTTTATTTATTTTGGATATTATGGTTAAAAATTGGTAAAATGGTGATTTTAATTGGCTGCATCTATGATTTTGTTAGTTTTGAGAGGTTTTTATGGTGTTAAATTTAATTGTCTAATTTGTTGCTATAAATTAGATTTATGGTGATCATTTTTGTACATTAATTTAATGATGTGACTTTTTGGCTCTTTATTGAATAGTTTTTTAGTTAATTTTATTAAATTTTAATTTAAATTGAAATGATAATAATTTTAACTTGTTTTTTTAAAGATGTGAACCCTAAAACTTTGTTTTATTGAATTTAAGAAAAAAAAATCTCTTAATAAACTTTATTCTATGCCCTCTAATGTAGCACAAACAAGGTTTTTGATGCAAGAACATCATCCCCCAAACAAGGTTCTTATGATATTTTGGGGAGAGTCTTTGTAGATACTTAGAAGTGTCTAGCTTAAGTGTTGAGTAGTTTTGGACAGATGTTAAGTTTCTTTGTCCTAGAGAGATATTTTCTCAATCAATAAAAATTGTATATATTTACAAGAATTTTAGCAGATGAAAAGGGAGTTACTTCTGTAGAATGAGGGAAGAGAGAAGAAGCTTGAGAATGAAGAAAAGAAGATGTGTGAACAAGTGATGGAACTTTCTCTTGAAGTTAATAGACTTGGAATTATATTATTGTGTTTAATTTCTTATCTGTATGTGTGCTCAAATAATGTTGTAATGAAGTGCATCTTTGTACCTCTGAGGTAAATTCTTAGAGCTATTAGTGGCGACATAGGAGAATTACTCTACCACAGAGGTGATTAGGAACCAATGAAGGATTTTGGTATCCCATGCGACAAAACTAAAGGAAACAGTGCAAGACTAAAATGTAGCTACGACTACTCAATTAAACAAATAAATCTCAAACAGAGAGTGGAACGTCCGACTCTTGCTGAGCATCCATATTTATATTAAAATTTGATTCGGTTACATTCATTAGATTATTGAATTTTCCAGACAATGTTGCCCTTTCAATTCTAAATAAGTTAAGGCGGTGTTTAGTGGGAGGCACTGTTGACAGTTCAACTCTGAAGAAGCTAAGGCGGTGTCAACTGTGTGATGGTGTCTAAAGAACGGTGAAATAATTATCTATAAGATTCTCCCCCTTAATTATTTCACCAAAAAATACTTCAGTGAGGGCTTCGTAAATATGTATACAAACTGATTTTCTCATTTGCATAACTCCAAAAAGTATTGTCTTGACTTGTTATTATCCTCTCTTTGGGATTTCTTCATAATAGGCATTTTTCTTCTCTCTCTCTTGTACCTGCATACAATTGATTACTCATTTCCATATAAAAAGAAATCCATTTACCGAGGTAAATTGGTACCATCTGTTGTACTCGCCAGTTCTCTAGGAATCCTTTTCACCTACATAGTTCATCAATCATGTTAAACTCTTCCCAACTTTATCCCTTAAATTCTGATTTCATCTCACATTTTAACTTCCTCAATTACACATCAAGCTTAGATACGAGTACACCTACCACACTTGTATCTACCTAGTGGTTAATTCCACAACTTGATGTCATTGAAGAGGGATAAACACTACATTCCTGACTCAACAATTACAAATCAAACATAGATACAAGTACACCTTCTGTATCTATCTAGTGGTCAATTCCACAGCTTGATATCACATCCTCGCTCTTCCTAAGAGAGATAAACACTACCCTTTTGACTCAACAAGGCTTGCAACACACCTGAGAAATCAAGTTTGGGGTGTCAGGTACAACTGATCATGCACCCCTTACAACACAATGCCTTATTACAACCATCTCAATTCAGGTACAACAAACACAAAAGCTAGTAATAAGAAATATAATATTCCTATGAGAGGGTGATTTGCCCAAACATATAAGCCCATTTAAACTTCATCAAACTACTGAACGTTTACCTTGTAAGCCTATTTAAACTTCATCACACTACTGAAATTTTGTCTCCTCCTTTATAATGTTTGCACATTGTTGGTGCTTTCATGAATCCTCTATCTTCATTATCCTCACACCACAAGAAATTTTCTCATTGTTGTCCAACACTGACTATTCCATAGAGAATATGTTCCACTCAAGGTTACATACACCTCTATGCTCCAACTCCCACACTAGAAAAACTTTGACATTGAATGCTTCTCACACTTTCCTGGTTGCTCTTGCTCCACACAAACTTTCACATTGCAAGGGCTTCCTTCTGCTTGTGAAGATGAGACGAATATGAGCTGCTACAAAATTTTAGCCCGCTCACAATTTCTTTTCACTGCCAGCAGAAATTGCGCTTGCCAGCACACTATCATGGCCTTCACAGTCGTCTTTGACCTAGATGGGTCAATACTAAAACAAACATATTTCTCCAATATTCATCTGGTAGATTCATCGAACACGAGCCTTCTTCCTCTTTAAATAAGAGGACATAATTTAACGTTTTAAAGGTATTTCCCCAGTCAGTTATAGAATGAAGTACTTCAATTGAGAATGAGTAGCATAACTCTGCGATTTTCACAACTGACATAGCCTTGGTAATAGGCCAACTTAAATCATCACTGACTTTAGCAATAACAAATTTCATTTTCGCCCAATTTCTTTTTAAGCATGATCGAACTATCAAAAAAATTCCCTCTCACTAATTCTATAGCATTAATGGGTTTCTTTTCCATCCTCCATATGCAGATGAATTGCAACTTTTGTTGTTGTTTATATGATGTATTTTCAAGCACTTTGATCTAAAACAATTTGTCCAAAACCCACTGCATCAACGTATTCCTCGAACTATGACACCAACTCCTTACAACAAAAAATGCCCACAGTTATTCACTAACAGTAACAATTCTCTTCTATAGGCGATTTTAAAAAACTGATTAAATGGGAAGTAACTTCTCGCACACACAGTTTAATGAGCCACACAATAAGCAACTCCACATATAGCATATCACTCTTGCTGAAAATGTTTGGCACTTGCACTACAATGCTTGCGCAACACCACTCTTCGTAAGTAGAATGAGAGTCAGAAAAATGAAGCTACAACTCTAATCGATTGATGGGCAAGGAAACCACTCAAATTATCAACTCTACTTGTCCCTAGGACCTCCTGTGAAGGAGTAGGTGTAGGTTCAGCTCTGATACCACTTGAAGGAAACAATGCAAGACCAAAACGTAGCTACAACTGCTCAATTAAAAAGATAAATCTCAAAGAGAGAGTGGGATGTCCGACTCTTGTTGAGCATCCATATTGATATTAAAATTTGAGTCGGTTACATTCATTAGATTATTGAATTTTCTACATGATGCTTCCATTTCAATTCTAAATAAGTTAAGGCACTGTTTGGTGGAAGGCACTGTTGATTGTTCAACTTTGAAGAAGCTAAGGTGGTTCCAACTATGTGATGGTGTCTAAAGAATTGTGAAACAACTATCTCTAACAAAAACTCGTTCATTAGAAATGGTATTGACATAGAGTTGAAATGTGTGTGAGAATTTTCTTCAAAACCTAAAGAACTAAGGCATAATAGAATATTGTGTAGCTGACTATAGTGTAGTTTCATGCGAGGCAAGGGGAAAGCAAATGAAATAGTTGTTATGTCATGAAGAGTTTTTCCGTCTCTTAAACTGATGCTTTCAAGATCATTTTTGTGGTTATATAAAATAAGATTGTTAAACTTTATTCAAAAAGGTGCACATGCATGAGGTGAACCCACGATAGTTGGTGTATTCCTAGTTAGCTGTTGAATTCGTTGACAAGATTTGTATAATTTGAGTAGATCGATATGTGCAGGACCAAACAATACCTACACGTTTAAATACCTCATGTGGGATCCTATTATGAGGGCGAAAAATCACGTTCTAAGATTTTCTTTATGCTTTCATTGAGTTGGGAGAATTTGCACTAATGAAATTATTATGAAGCAGATCTGATCACATGAACAACAACGAGGTCCCAAGTATAGTTTGGTCTTTGGGGTTAAGCGCAATGAGAGAAGCCAAAGGGGAGAAAACTCTAAAACCTTCACTCGTGGGAACATCGGCCTTAGTCAGCATTGGAGAAGTACAATCACAGGGTTGAAGGGTGGGAAAAAAAAATTGACTTCTAATCGCAAGTCAGATTCACGATGTCGACTTAAAAAATTAGACAACACTCGACGTATTCGTTATTTGGTATGTTCAAGGAAAACCTCCTACCTCAAGTCGAGAGACATAACCCAATCCCCTTGGAGTAGACCTTGTGGCAATCATACATGGTTTGGGTCTAACCCTTTAATCAAATGATTATGATATTGGAAAACGGGACTTTTCACATTTCATGCAGATATTTACACATGTAATATAAAGGAACAAATGAGGAGGATCAGGTTTAATTGGGAGCTACACTAAAGATAGGAGGGAGGTCTTTGGGTTTATAAAAAGTAAGATTATCACTGCATGAATATTTTAAGACAAAATAGGAGGTGATTCAAGGAGAAAAGTCGAGGTCCTAGGATAGCATAGTAGGCCACTATAGGGGTTTACTATCATTGTGGTATCAAAAAATTATCATATAAATATTGCAGCCAACAAATGTTGCAGCTAGCAAGGAGGAGCATACGGTGAACCATAAAGCAATAAATTCTTTGCTTAATTTAATATAGACTGACAATTTAATGTTAAAAGAACGGGACATAGAAGACAAGGGACAAGCAAAGGAAGTTTCCTAAGAGGAGGAACACTGTACCAAATTCTAAAAAGGACTGGGCTTGGGAGAAGACATCAAGATACATGCTTAGAAGAAGAAGCAACACAGAGGAAGAAATTCCCAACAAGGCGCAGAGCTTGAAGGAGAAAAGAAAACCCTAGCCAAGTGATGAGCTCGAAGAGATATTGGGAAGAAACCCTAGGAGGTAATTGGTCCTTAAATTATTTAACCTTGGAAAGAAAGCTGATAAGTACAAGAAGCATAGATGTGGGTGATATAACTACAAACGACAACGAGCTATAAAGAGTTAATAGAGTTTTTCAGAAGAGGTGGAAAAGAACCCTAGTAACAAGAGAGGTTATTGAAAAAGAAAACCTAGTTGTGGTTGGAAAGAAAAGGGGACAGAGGAGGCCCTCAAGATAAGAGAACCAAAGGCATTCTCAAGACATGAGAAAGGTACAATAGAAGCTAGAAAAGAGCAATGAGTGCTCAAGAGGTTCCAAAGGAGAAAACTAGGGACACTAAGTGTCAGCTGACGGTGTGGTGTTAAGGTAATAAGAAATGAAGAACAATTGTCACAGATATAAACCATAATGTAAACCTATTTATGGGAGCCCTAAGAAATAAGTTGGGGATATTTGGAGAAGATGGGGGTTCGAACGCATAGGACAAATCATAAGGGGGATCGGTAGATCAGGAAGACATAGAGAACTAGCCGAAGAAAGAACCCGAAAAAAATCAACCCAGTTCGATTGTTGTGAATCAATCCCTATTTAAAGTGGAAGAAAAGTCGATATTAATTTGTACCACAGTGATATCGATGCTTTGAAGTTGAACCACTGGTTGTAGCAACTGGAAGTTTATTTTAGTGTCCACCAGATCGAGAAAGGGAAAAATATCTCATTCGCGCGACTTAAACTGGAGGGTCATGCACTGACTTGGCGAGAGAGCCACATGGAAACCTTGAGGTTGGAGGGAGAACCTCCAGTGACTAAGTGGGAATATGTTAAAACTGTCATTAAGTCATAGTTTTATCCCATTGGGTATGTGGAAGACAAGTTTTACCCTATTGGGTGCGGAAGTTGCACACAATTTCTATATATGTGCAACTTTTGTATTTGTGTATATATGAAAGTTGGACATATACAAAATATATTTACATATACAGATGTTGTGCATATACGAAAGATATTCACATATACAGATTTTGCGCATATACGAAATATATGCACATATAAGAAAGTTGTGCATATACGGAAGATATGCACATGTTCCATATATGCACAACTTCTATATATGTGCATATACACAGAATTTGTATATATACAAAAGATATGCACATATACAAAAGATAAGTGCATATCTGGTAGATGCACATATATGGAAGATATATGCATATTTTCTGTATATATGAATATATACAGAATATATGCACATATATGGAAGTTGTGCATATACAAAAGTTGCATATATACATAATTTATGTAAAAATTAATCCATTGTATATGCACAATTCTTGTATATGTGTAACTTTGGTATATACGCATATATGTTTATGCATATATAGAATATATGCACATAATACAAAATTTGTGTCTATATATAAGTTGAAGTTTTACACATCTTTAGTATATGCACATATCTTTCGTATATACACAACTTCTGTATATGTGCAACTTCCGTATATGTGCATATTTTCTATATATGTAAAACTTCCGTATATGTTATGAAACCAGCTCAAGAAAAGATAGAAAAGATAGATCAACACCTTAGAATTCAGCCTCTTCGAGGGGGCAACCTCCTTTACATTACATAAATGAACAATTCTTGGATGATTCAAATGATAAAACCTTCTTTCTATATATAGGAGTCTAAGGAGTCACAATATAACCCAGCCGACCTAACAATAATAATATAAAGCCACAAAAATAACAATAGAGGGATTCTATGGGGCACAGTAATAACAATATGGGGATAATAGGGGCACAACAATATTAATAATGGGTACAACTACAATAGTAATGGGGTAATCACTAGTATTATAGGGACCCAACAAATTACATGTTGTAGATGCATGATTGGCATATGCAGAACGAGTGACCAAAGTCATTAATAAGCATAAAAGTCTATAATAGTTTGTACAAAAAACCTAGAATTGGGTGAACCATCATGTGTCTGTAAGCATATACTAATATTTACAAAATGGCAAAATTTAGTAAAAAAAGTCACCATCAGTGAGTCTCTGTTCAGTTCTCAAAAATAAACCTATAATAAGTTAGGGCATATGAGCCCTCTGCAAGTCCTGATCAATATAAGGCTTCTGGTAAAACTGGTAGATTTTCTCCTGTATTTCCTCACGGGTCAGCAATTCCCCTCTAGGATGGTGCATTGCCTCTTTAGAAAGTTTATCCGCAAGTTGGTTGTGCTCCCTGTAAATATGAGAACATGAAATCTAATCAAATTGAGATTTTAACAACAATGCATCATCCAAAATGTTCTTGAGTGAATGAACATGGCATGTAGTAATGCAGTTGAACCAATTAATGACAATCTTAGAGTCCCCAAAGACTTGTAAAAGTCGACAGCTTTTGTATAATGCAAAGTATAAAAGATGTCGAAGCGATATGAGCTCAGCAAAATTGTTTGTGCTCTCATCCAAACCCATGCAAATACTGAAAAAATGTGTCTCATATAAGTGTAGTAAAATGCCCCCTCCACACCCCTGGTCTTGTGCAGAGTCGTCAAAGTAGGGCCATGGGTGAGCATGATCTATGGCCTCCGGAGTGATAGTACGGATCGAGACAGCCTGTTCATCATCTGGAATTTCATTGTAACTGTTATATATTTTCGAGATAATGAGAGGTCATCGAATTTGTTTGCTGTGAAAAATGATGTTGTTTCTACATAGCCATATATTCTAGCACATGATTAAAGGGAGATTTCGGGCTTTCATGGTGGGTGCTTTGATCCACCAGTTTTTCCAGGCATTCGGAATGCTATCTCCCTCCCATCACTGATTTATATTAAGCATAGGCAGCACCTGTTCCCAGATTTGTTGCGTGATGGTGCAAGATAGGAATAGGTGGTTGTTCGATTCCTCCTCCCTACAACATAGTACACACCAGGATGGACCCTGGAAGGAGCGCTTTCTAAGATTTGTTCATGTTGGATTCTTATCCATGATTATGTTCCACATCAGAGACGAGTGTGTGGCAGTCCTTTCAACTTACATGGCCAACACCACCAACTTTCCAATGAGATGGGCTTATGGGCTAGCATGTATGATTGGATAACCCTCTTTTGGTGAATAAGCCCCCTTTATCGCAGGAGCCCATATCAGTTCATCCTCATCGTCCCTGAGCCTCACATGAGATTCCTTTAAGGCATCGGTGGATTGCCTCCATGTCCTGCTCCACTGATTTGGTATGCCAAGATCTTCAACAAATAGCCAATCTTGTTGAAAGATGGATGTATTCAAACGGTCCCCTATCTGTGTTATGGAAATCACACCTCTGTTGTTTAAGAATTCTATCAGATCTGACAGAAGGTTGTATAGGTTGTCGCAACTAGTCCATGGGTCAACCCCAATGCGGACAACCAAACCATTGCCAATATGCCAAGTAAGACCGCTTCTTATAATGGGAAGGGTGTGGATGATAGCTTTCCAGATCACTAATATTCCTTTCTTGTTCCAAGAAGGTAGCCGAATCCATTTCATAATAGGGCGAGGCCAGATATATTTGTAGGTGACCACCTCCGACCATAGGCCATTGTGCTTTAGGAGGAGCCAGCCTAATTTGGCCGCAAGTCCCTGTGCAAATGTAGAGAGGTTCTTGAGGCCCCAACCCCCCATTTTTTGGGGACTGCAATTCTTCTCCATTTAACCCAAGCAAAGGGTTTCCCTTCCTTGTGCCCCCTCCATGATAAATGACAGCACAATCTTTGTATCCAGGATAAGATACCTTGAGGAAGCCAGGCTAGAGACATCCAGTAGACCGTGGTGGCTTCAAGAACAGATTTTATGAGCACCAGATGACTTGCTCTAGCTAGTAATCGATGACTCCAATTGTTCAATCTTCTTTCCATCTTAGAAACTAACCAGGTCCAATCAGCTATTTTGTATCCATGAGATTTAATCCTGAAGCCCAAATATTTCAATCCATCCTCCATCTATGTTCTCTAGAAGGGAAATTTAAGGTGATCATGACAGGTTTCCTGAGGGGTACAAGCAAATAGGGTGATGGTGGATTTGGGCCCATTAATTTCCATCCCTATATAAATGCAGCACCTCAGAAAGAGTGTTATTGTCTTGGATGCCACCATTGAGGAAAATCAAAATATCATCCACAAATAGCAAGTGCAAAAGAGTGCATTGATTCATGATCTTGAGTCCCTTAAGCCTCCCGGACCTTTTTCCAATAAGATCAACTTGCTTAAACCTTCCATGAAAATTAGGAAGAGCAGCGAGGAAAGTGGGCAACCCTGTCTGATATCTCTTTCCGCATGGAAAAAATTGGAGGCTGGTCCATTAATTAGGGTACTGAAAGAAGCAGATGTGATGCAACACATGACCCATCGAATGAAAAGAATAGGGAAGCCTAGATGAGTAAGAATCATCATTATGAAGAGCCAACTGACACGATCAAAGGCCTTTGAGAGATCTATTTTGAGGATGGCACCTTTCAGCTTCTTCTGTTTGATGGAATGGAGGATCTCCTGGGATATGCCTATGGCCTCATGTATCTGACAATTATGGAGAAAAGCAAATTGTTCGGAGGATATATTGTCAGATAGGAACGACTTGATAAGATTGGCAATAATCTTATAAGGAAATTATAGAGTGAGATGGGTCGGAAGTCACTGAAAGATAGAGGGGAGTCTGATTTGGGGATCAGTGCTATGTAAGTAGAGTTTATAGCCTTATACATTCTACCCATAGATCGGCATTTTTCAATCACCTTGAGTAGGTCCGGGCCAATAATGTCGAAAAATGTTAGGTAGAATTCCACGGACCATCCATGCGGCCCTAGACTTTTATCCTTCTTGAACCACTTTAGGGTGCCCTCCAATTCCCCCATGGTAATTGGTTTGATAAGGTACTCCTCAGTGTCTAGATCCACAAATCTAGGGAAGTGCCCTACAATATGAATAATGTTTGCAAGTGTTGCTTCAGGTGGTGCTTTGAAAAGTTGCTTGAAGTATATGTTTCCCATCTGGGACAGTTGATTATAATTATTGGTAGTCTACCCCTGTTCCGTGGGCATCTACCAAATAGTATTACATGCCCTCCTTTAGTTGGCAAATTTATGAAAGAACCTGGTGTTGCCATCCCCAACTTGTAGCCATATCACTCTACTCCTGAGCCTCCATGTCTCTTCTCGATCCAACAAAATCATGGATTTCTAGGCTTCCAATCCTATTAAGTGTAGTTTAGCTTCAATAGAGGTAAATCCTCTGCCTTGGTCATCGTTAGTGAATCCAACTATCTTTCAATATCATTGAGGGTCTGCTCATCCCTCGCCTTCTTCCCCTTTGCCCAGTCAATAGATAGTCTTAAGGTTTACCAGATTACAGTAGAAGCCTTTGGCTAAACCTTGATCAGTTGTTAGGGGATGATCACTCCAATATTCAGATACTAACTTGACATATTCAGGATCCTTTAACCAGTTCGAGTTAAACTTAAAGGGTGCCCTGGGTTTTTTTGAGGAGCCAACCAATTCCAGATAGATAGGGGAATGGTCAGAGATCCCTCCTGATCCCACCCACTGCCTGTAATTTGTGAGGGTTGTTATCAGGTCTTTATGAATGAGAAATTGATCCAATCTCTTGCCTAGTGATGCATCTCCTATGCTTCTGTTGTGCCAAGTAGGCATATTTTTGTTCATGGGGATATCAATGAGGCAGTGCTTCTCCAATAGCAATCCCAGTTGATCTGATAGTCGATCCAACTGTGAATGATGGCCCCAAGATTCTTCATGACCAATGGTGAAATTTAGATCACCACCCATTATAGTAGTGTGATCAATCAGGGGGTTTTTGAGAATCTTATGCCAGAAGTCCAGTCTAATATGATTAGGTGCATATATATTCATAATTCGGAGATTCCCGCCCAGTTCAACAGAAAACATATCCATACCCAGGAACCCATGACCACCCCAAGCAGAGATAATCTTGATGGTTCAAGGATTTACCCCAAGATAAATACCCCTGGATCGCCCGACAACATCCAAAGCCTGAAAACTCCATCCAGGTAATATGTTTTATAGGGTCCTAACAATCTGCTCGGCCATACCAAGGGTCTCCTGTAGAAAAATGATATCACAAGGCTCACAGTCCATGGGCCTCTTAAGAGCTAATTTTTTGAAAGGGCTAGCTAAACCCCTACAGTTAAAGGATACCCACTTCATGGGGGAACACTTCCAAGGGTGTCTTGTGCTCTAAGTACCCTTTCAATAGTGTTATGTCTACCCTAGGCCACATCTGTCTCAACAATCTTGATGGCTTTGGATATCTTGGAGGGCCTCCCCTGGGAGGGTTTGGGGTAAGCTTTAGTGGATGAGATTCCCAATCCCAATGATGTTGAGAATGCAACAAGATGATGGAGCTTAGTGGAAAGAAGTCGCCTTCACTAAGTGGGCCCGCGGGCTATTTTTGGCACAAGTCTATTTTTAGACAATGTCTATTTTTAGACAAATGGATCATGGTCTATGAGTTGCAGTATGCTATTTGTGGATGATTGGTCAAGTTGGGAAACATAGATGGACCTCTATTTTTAAACATATGGGTGGAGTCAATTTTTAGATTGCTAGGCTAAAAATAGAATAGTCGAATATTATTAGCTCTTAATAATATTTGGACTCTAAACATTATCTTATTCTCTTTGAGCACTTCAGTTCGAGCTACAGATGTGGCACATGCAACAGCCAGAAGGAAATACACTTTTCTTATGGGTTAGTTGAGCTATTGCATGGAGGACTTCAGTTAGGACTTCAGTAGTTGAGTTCTGTGGAGTTGGATGAGCAATTAATGGAGTTGTGTTCAGTTTGACTTAGTTCAACTAGTTGTATTTAGTCTAACTAACAAATACACTAATGTTGAGTTATGTGAATTAGTTATTAATTAATTCACTAATTATTAACTCATAAATCAACTAAGGAATACATCAGTTAACTCAGTGCATGGACAGTTCAGTGGAGACAAGTGGTAGAGATGAGTGAAAGGGCAAGACAGTTGTCAGTTGTGACTATAGTTGTGCATGTGATTTGCACAATCAGTGGGATTGAGTTGCCAATGAGGATTGCATAGTGTTACACAAGGGAAATATGAGTTTGGTTCAGCCATTCAGTGTATTCTCTATGCAGGATTGCACAGTGGAGGCAGGCAAGCAGTGGAGGTGATTTGAGCCAGAGATTGATTCAGATCTATGTTGTATTGTGTGTAACAGTGGAGCTAGTATTGTATGGTGTATTGTTACATGATCTCAATCAATATAATATACAAACAGTTTGGGGTTTTTAGCAAGATGCTTTCCCCGTGAAAAATATTGTGTTATGTGTGATTGATGCTTCTATATTCGCATGCAATTGTTTATGCTTTTGCAATATTGATGATTAACTGTAGATGAGATTATGTATTGTGCATGCATTCCGCAATAGTGTATAATCAGGATAATCTCGGTTGAATAAGTGTCATATTATTCATGAAATTTCTACAAATGATTCAGGAATAGCCTGAAGGTGGGGGCGGAGGTTGTATGAATGGGATCCCGAAGCAGATGGAAAACAAGGGGATCGTGAAACCCAGGAGTGTGTACATCCGGTGGCATAGTGGAGAAGATGGTTAGAGGGGGGTCAATTGTACAAGTGATGGGAGTGATGACCATGCAAGGAGAAGATGCAATAGATGCCAGAGAAAAAATAACATTACCAATATTCAGAGCAGAGGAAAAGGGCGAAGAAACAGTACCCGAAGATGGAGTAGTCGTCGCAGCAGACTGGGACCTAGTCATGGGTGGGGAGATAGGCGAAACTTGGGTAGAGCACTTTGGTTTAACAATGTCCCCGGCCGCTGCCATTGGACTATCCGGACCTGAGGGCTGCTCATCCACGATCAGGTCTTCAGACTGCAAATGTTTCTTGCCCTTGGATTTGGAGGGAGAAGATGGCGATATAAGCAGGCAATCTTTGTATAGATGCCCAACCTTGTGGCATCTTCTGCACTTGAAGGGTACACCTTCATAATCCAGGTTTTTCTTGTGCGAGTAATGCCTAGAATGGAGGGTGACCTTCTCCTCCAGACCTTCCCATGTATCCAAGTGAACCAAAATGTGTGCCATCGTCATATTTCCAGTTGATTCATAGGTCTGATCATGCTCCAAATAGGTTCTCAGTGCATTCCTGATCTGCTTGAAGACATCTGAAGACCAAAATTGCATAGGCAGCCTAGGTAATTGAACCTATATCGACCCAACACCAAGTTGTTCCCTTTCAGGGTCAAATAAGGGATCCCATCTTTTTAGCAGAACCAGTGCATATTCAAAGTTCCAGAACCTCAAGAGAATCCAGTATGTGTACTCCTCCTTGTGGAACCGAAGTGCGAACCACCCCCGCGTGAGGACTCGGATGGAGATAGTTCTTTGAGTAGCAACCCCGAAATCTCCATGGTCCAAAGACGAAGTCGCTCCGCTGAGTAATTCTACCCACGTACGCGACCCACCAGGACTCTGTTGGTTGTGTCCACCACTTTGCCCATCGTGAGGTCTTCCCCCAGAGAGAGGTTGATGTCCTTGCCAATAGCCTTCAAACACCACCCTTTCTTGACCTTATCAGATCTGCGAGCCGTCAAACAATCACGGAATGGGCCCCAAAAACCCTACTTAACTATTAGCGAAGTAGGGGGGGTAGCTTTAGGATTAGGAACAGGTGTACTAAAACAGCTTGAAGGGATGGGGGTACTGAGAGGGGGACAATTAGGGTTTGGTATGGAGCTTTCGAATTGATGACTATTGGTATGGAGATCCTTAAATATGTTCAAGTATACATCTAAAAATATTGATGACTATTTATTTTGCATGGGCTACACAACAATGAAAGTTTGAATACATGTAACGAAGTTTTGTATAATGATTGATTAAATAGTCAATGTAAGAAATTTGTGAGTATGACAAATTATTTTGCGACATACGATTTACTTTAAGAACTCATGATAATTTTTCTTTAATGTCAAATATTTCAATTTGTGGTCATAATTCATAAATTCCATGTCACTCCCATAGGGTTGTCTTAATATCACATTGCAAATATCCATAGGTGCAACATCAATGTTATATTATCCTTCTAGGGTTAGATAGTGTATTACAAAGCGCATTGACTGGTAGTGTAGATTTCTTTCCCTCGGTGGAACCATTTAATGTTGTAGGGTTGTGGTTAGGGTTTGGTCACCAATTTGAATTATTGTATAATAACCACATAAATTGAATTCTTTTCATTTTCATTGTTGACAAAGAAATTGAGGGGTTGTTGATGTACCCACATTTGGCAATAGAATAGTTGTTGTTGCTCTTCCTTTAAATCAAATGTTCTTGATAGAGTAGTTTGTGTGATTTATGAGAACAATGGTGTCAAAGGAATTGGTGTAGAAATGATGATAATATTGCTTGTGTCATGACCATGTGTAGGGAAATTTGCAAGTTGTGCTAAAAAAATTGACACAAATGACATGTGTCTTATCATGGTTGGACTTCTTGTAAGTGTCACTCTAGTTATTAGCGCCTTCTTGCATCTTATGTTGGTGGTGATTCATTTGATATTCCTTTATTTATACTTTTGATCAATGATGTTATGCAAATTTAACTAGACTGTAATGTGCTTCGTTTTAGACTACTTGTCATCATTGTTGGCATTGTGCTAGTGGTAACACTAATTGCTAGAAGGATTAGGGCATTTCTTGGACTTGTTCTTTTGCCACAATTGTTGCAGAAATTTGTGGGCATCTTCAAGCATGTTCATGATCAGGAACTTTGACTTCTAATTGAAATATTGGTTCAAATTGGTTTAATATTTAACGATGGGGTTTGTTTCCTCGTTTCTAATGTTTATATGAGCCATAAGGGTGTGGATCTCATTTGTGTACTCATTAACATATTGGTCAAAGTGTTAGTGTAGTTGCTTCCACTTACATTCATCATATCTCGATGTATAGTGTTTATCATGCATTTCCTACAAAAGTAATCCCTTATATTGATTGGATCACCATGCACCCCACATTAAACTAATTGTGAGATTCCCACTAAGCTTTTAGTGAGAGATATATTCATGGTTTTGATATTTATCTTTTCTACGTCACTAATGTATTTTGAATCAAAGCATGTCTACAAAGCAGTAAAGTACTCATTAAGGGATTTAGCATTGGTCTTCCCTTTGAATAGTGGAATGTTATGGTTGATCTTGACCTTGAAGGGTTTCCAATCACCAAATGAGCTTGATCCATGCTATTTGGATATTTTGAGGTGTGGTATGGGGCACCATTCCTTGGGATATATATGCAAATTAGTGCAATATCTCTTCACATTGCTTTCAAATAGCCTCATTTCTCATACTTTGCACAATGTTGGTTTTAGGTGTGGCTAAACATATGGAATTTCCTCTCACTGTATTTCAATGTGTAAAGTGCATTAAAGAGTGATTTTTAGAGAGTAAGATCAACCTTGTTCTTTTGCACTCAAGTCTTACCACATTCATGATACATTCACTTTCCTTCATTTATGAAAGTTGAGAGGAACTATAATAAAGTGATAACCAAGTTTTTAAAGTCATAAATTAGATGATCATAGTTTTTTGTGTATGATACTATTGATACAACATTGAAATTATATATTTTGAGTTCTAATACCTTTGATCCAAGTAAGCATTAGAAATTATATATATTTGAGCTCTAAACCTCTGATCCAAGTAAGGATTAGGATAAGATCTTTGGGCTCATTCTTCCTTGCAATATATGATAAGAATGGTTGGGAATGTAAATTATGTTATGTTTTGACATTGTAATCATGTTGGTTATAAAGGATGCTCACAACATGGTGGTGACTTATTGTAAACAACTTGACATAATAAATGCTTGATATAACTTATCACACAAAAGAAATTGGCTTAGTTATACATTTGTCCTTGACACAAAAGAAGAAGCTATATAGAATGGAAAAAATAAAAACACCATAAAAAAAAAATCAATACAACTCAAAATCTACCCATAATGGTTGAAATTTTGTCACAATAAATTATTAAATTTGATGAAAAATATATATGAGATAATACATATTTATCTTATGCAAAAGATAGGATCACCACGTACAAAGCCATCAAGCGAGATAACAAAAATTAATGGGTTGTTTTTAATGCACGTGTGAACTTGATAAATTTAATTATAGGAAATGATGAACATTTTGATTAATTTGACTATAAATTCAAACGATAAAGTTAGATAACTTGAAATTGAAATGGCATAATCAAATGTTTGCCACTACGTGATTTAAAAGTTGATAGGATGGCATAGTAAAAGTTAAGGCTCACTAGCAAAAGTGATAATTAAAGCAAATATGGTGAGAGGACGGACTTGGTTATACGTGAAAGGCATTACAAAGAATTTTGAGTCATATAAGGAAATTTGAAGAAGACATATTTACCATTGCGTTAAGAGCTCATAATGACTTTCACAAACCAAAAGATGGGAAGACACCTATCATTTTAATTTTTTTTATTATTAAGGCAAGCAACACTTTAATATTTTTATTATTTATTTGTAATTAATTTTCTTAGAAATTGTGGCAAAATTATAATTAAAAATATATATATATATATTTATATATATATATATATATATATAATATATTATTTAAGAGAATATTATTGAAGTAAAAACTATATGTTTAAAAGAGTTGAAAATTTTGATATATCTTATTCATAACTTATGATTTAAAAACCAAGAGTAATAATTTTAGAATTAAAATTTTATTGGTTGATTTTATATATATATAAAGGGGTTGTTTGAATGAAAAATGATATAAAATTGATGTTACAATTAAAAAATATATTATAGTAACAAATGTGATGATTGAAGTATATATGATGAGAAGAGAGAGTTAGTCATATGTGAAGAGAACAAAAAGAAATTTAAAGAAAATTCATTTACTATTGCATTAAGATGATAGTTCATAAGGACATTCTCAAACCAAAATGTACAAAAGCACATATTACTTTGATAAGAATTTTATTATTAAGGCATATATTACTTTAAAAAATTTAAATTATTTACATGTTACTTATTTTTATAGGAACTATGGCCAAAATATGAATATTTGAGAGATATTATACCAAAGATAGTATTGCTAAGCTAAAGTCAACATATATTAAAAAAAATGAAGAAACGTAATAAATTTGCTCTAATTAGTTTACAATTTAAAAGTTAAGGAATAATAATTATAGGCTTAAAATTCAATTACTTTAATTAGATTAGACATTTTTTCTTTATAATGAGATAGAGTTACCTAATTTAATATTTAAGAAAATTTATTGCATAATAATATAAATAAATTATATGATCATTTTAGAGATGTATAAGTATGGATTATCTATATATGAATTTGCATAAGATTAAAATATGAAGTTTCACAAGTTGACATCATTCAGAATATGACAAAGATGTAGCAGCGAAATCCTATGTGTAGATATTTATGAACAATTTTTGCAATATCATATTGATTCTCATGGCATCAACAAGGTGTGGCCCCTTCCATGCATGAGATGTATAAGTTGGGGTTAAAAATCACACAATTACAACTCATTTTTTATTTTGATTTTGTGTTTAGAGGTTTTGTTATGGATTGAGGAAAATTCTCATCTTATTGTTGTGTCACTTTGAGATTTTGATTTCACCACAATGATTATGATTTGTATTGGACAAGAGTAGATGGGTTACAATCATACTTGTACACCTTATTTAAAAAAGAAAAGAAATTTAATATTTTTATCATGATAACTTTTCATTTGGATCCCAAATTACATGGAGATTTGGTTGAGAGAAGAGTGTTTTCTTCTATAATTTTTTATATTGGTTACTAATGCCTATTAAAAGTTCCAAAATCTACTTACAAAGAAAAACATTGGAAGTACATACATAATCCTCATTTGGAATGCCCATGGTATAGTCATATTTGACAAGATGAAATTAAGGTTCTAATGTGTTGTTTTAATCCATTTCACTTTCTTGAATCTTCTTTTTGGATTTTATGCTTCTTGTAAGCGGTGGTGAGCTAAGTTGCTTCCTTTAAATGCCAACGTATGGAATGGAAGGTTCAACTTTGCATCATTTTGTCTTTGTTACTCTTTTAATCAAAAAGGCGTTTTCGCCAATGGACTCTTCATCTTATTTTCCCCCTTCCCTCTTAGTGTTTTTCTTTGTTATACATGGGCCATTGCACATCCCTATCCTCCACAATCTTATACTTAACTACCTCCTTATCCTCAAGATAGTTGTATCTTTTGGTAACTCCTCAACATCCTTTTCATTGCTTTCCAAATCTCAAACCGATACGCTATCAAAACAAGGGTTTTTCTGGTTAGGCTAGATTGGGGGCTACCCTCTCTTTCATTGATTAACTATTTGCATGGGATGTTCATTTCTAGATGAGCCAATGAATGGGACAAACCCTCTTTTCCGGCTTTGGTAAAATGGTCATATTCACATCACATGTTGCACTTAAACAAGAGTTATTCATAATCCATCTCCTTATGATGGCGCTAACAATCCAAGATCAATGGTATTACTTATGGAGGCTCCTTCTCCAAAGCAAAGTTACCAACTTAATGGATCTCTATAGGATTTCCTTTTTTTAGAGGTTGCATTTAGTGGATATTTTCACCCTCTAATTAAGAAGTGTCGTTACCAATAACACATTTTTTTGGAGGGTGGTTGAATTTTTTTCTTATTTGAAATGATGGCCTTGAAAACTAAACAAAAAAAAAATAAAGTTGACCCTTGAATAAAAAAGTAATGCTACCAGTAGCACCATTCTTTTTTGGAGTTAAAATTATGACCTAATTGACAATGTGGCCTTCACAATTGGTATTGTCATAAATAAAAACTCAATTTTACTCCTAAATTATAACTTGAAAATAAAATTGGCTAATATTTATTTTATATATAATTTATTTTTAAAAATAAATAAATTGGAAATTTTTTTATAAACAAATTCAAAAAAATAGAAAAAAAAAAATCCAAAATCCAATACATATTTTTTTTAAATAAATCTAAAATAAATGAAATTGGGTGTATATATATATATAATATATTATATTATATATTATTATATATATATATATATATATAATATATATAATATATATATATATATTATATATATATATATATATATTCCATAGAAAATGACACATAATGTTATTCATAAAAAAGAGAATGAAAATACATTTTTGCATATGCGAAAATGCATTCGATAGATACAAACTGTGAAAATAGCTATCACCATCCTAAAGAAAACCCAAAGGGCCAACATTGATCATTCCAGATGGAGATTTTCTAACAATATTGTAGAAAAACATTTTAAAAACTCTAGGGTCTACGTAAGAAACAAAACTGAGGTCATAGAGAAGAAACCATGTCAAGCAAAAGATAGTGTTGAAGCCCTTAAAAAAGAGTTGACCGTAACCTATCTAGAAAACAAACAATACAGGCAATGAAGGCCCACATACAGAACCCTTAACGCGGGGCCACATGCGGTATAATGCTAACACCTAGGAACGAGCATTAAACATTAACGTTGTTTTGATGACAAACTTTAGCAACAAAAGAGAAGAACCTTGCAACAACACCTAAACCAACAACAACAAATGACTCTAAAGAAGAAGCAATGACAACAATAGAGAAAAATTGAACCACAAGAGTAGATTGTTCCACAATATGGGCATAAAAAAAATAGGGTCACAAAGCCCATCTAAATTGGCGATAGCCTCTACATAAGCACCAATAGTCACAACAACTAAGAAGGGCCACACATGGCGACAACATGAAAATAGGGTGACGATAAACCCCGAGAAGATCCCAGGCCCTGGAGTAGAAGCATCAATAGCAATAGATAAACCCCAATGAAAACCAAACCCAACCATGCACCATGACGTAGATAGAGCACCCACAAACAACACCGACAAAAGAGGAGGACCTTGACAACTCAAATCAGATGGAGGCACAAACCAGAGGGTCAAGGCAACTAGGGTTCCAATTGCCCCACTCTCTGCTCCCTCAACTCCCCCTATATGCCTCAGATGACGAGTCAAGCTTTAATAAATACTTATATATTAATAAACTTATATATATATATAATATATAAACCATTAAAAAAGGAAAAAGTTACAAAGCTATAATAATAAAATTTAAAATAAGCGCATGGTAGTTTAATTATTGTTGAAAAATGTTAGAAAATATATAATAGATAGTTAAACTTAATATGATTAAATATACAAGAGTAAAAAATGATCTTTGTTAAAAGATAACTAAAGTAAGAAAAACATTATTTATTCATAAAATATGTAAAGGAGAATGAAATTGTCTATCCTAAAAGCAAATGGAGGTTTAAAACTTTTGAGAAGCAAATTTATCTAAGTAGTTATCAATTGTAAATTAATTATTGACACCATCATAATAGAATACATTCATAAGGAACAATTTGCATTCCTAGAAAATCATCAAATCCATGAAGCTATATGTATTGCACAGGAAGGACTACACTCCTTAAAAGTTAAGAATATGAAAGGAATATCCTTAAAATAGATCTTTCCAAAGCATATGATAGGACCAATTGGTTACGACGAAGCTCTGACGACACAGGCGAACAATTAGGGTTTCCAGGCTTCTACAGGTGTTGATCTCCATGGAAGGATGCAAAGGAGGGAGCTCCACTCCCTCCTACAAGCAGGCTGTGGCCAACAGAGGTAAGAAACCAATAGAAAATGACAGAGGTACTTCAAAAGAAGGGAAAAGGAACATTGAAGAGGAGCAAGATTGTACCAAATCAAGGGAGAATAATAGCACAAAGGAAAATGAGGAAGAAGACAAGGAATAGGGAACAAAAGACAAAGCACAAAAGGGACCATGTAAACCCAAAGCTGAGATCACACCCAAAGTAGTTTTAAATGATCCAGCTCTGCAGGCGCACATGGACCATATGCGGACATATGCAATCATTTGTAAATTCATGGGATTATGGCCCACTAAAAAAGCTTTACAGACATGGATTAAATACCACTGGAAACCAAAAGGAAGCATAGACCTACATCTTGGGTCAAAGGGATTCTTCATTGTATTCTTTACAAATATTGAAGATAAAGACAAAGTGTTTGAAGAAGGGCCCTACTTCTAGGTAGCAGCAGGCCTCTATATGTGGCCATGGATTATGAATTTTGTCCCGAAGCGTGAGACTTTTACTTCGGTCCCGGTCTAGTAAAGACTCTACTCTCTACCTCTTGATTACTGGCAAATGGAATCGTTATCTACTATAGGCAATAAATTAGGGCGTTTTGTCAAAGCTTCTTAGGCCACCCGAAGGGGAAAATACACTTCCTTTGCAAGAATATGTGTGGAGATGGATCTCTCCAGAGCTCTGTCGGATAAGGCAATCTTGGAAGTTTTTGATGAAGAATGGGTACAAACATTAGATTATGCACATATTCCATTCAGATGCCATGAGCATGGGCACCTATTCAGAGACTGCCTTCTCAGTAAAATAGAGAACAAGAGCAAAGCTAACACAATGAAAGATATTGAAAGCTTTCACAAAGTGGTACATAGAGGAAAAGGGGGCAAAAGGGGGCCAAAGCAACATCAAACAGAAGGGCAACATGCCAGTTAGAACAAGTTCCAAGTACTCGAAGAAGAAGAAGCGATAACAAAAGTAGATCAGGCAATGGAAGGAAGTCCAATGGAGAAGGAGAAAGAAGAATACCGTGAAAAAACACAGGACATTAATAAACAGAAAGAGACTATGATGAGCGATGCAGAACTGGAGATGGACCAGGAAATGACCCAGAGTGAGATGGAAATGAAGGATCATGAACTATAGGAGATTCTTGATATAGAACACCTAGATCTGGAAGGGTTCCTAAAACAGGGAACCATGGGAGGGGTAGACTCGTTACCTCAAGAAGAGTTCAATAGAGTACAACAGCTGTTCATATGGAAAACTCAAGCTAAAGGGCTGGAGAGGCAAAGAAACAATGAAAGGTAGGGTAACGAAGGTGTGAAAACTATGAAAACCACACCAGGATTAGCACCTAGAAACCCAGGAAAGAAAAGAGGCAAGAAAAAGCAGAACGATCTATTGATGGAATGTGGGAAGCTAATGATAGATTCAAGTAAGATGAAAGACCTAACCAACTACTCCTTTACAAATATTTAATAATGAAGTTCACATCTTGGAATATTAGGGGTCTAGGTAGTGAAATGAAACAAAGATTACTTAGTAATAGAATTAAACAAGTAGCTCCAGATATGATCTTCATCCAGGAAACTAAATGTTCCATTCAAAAAATAAAAGAAATACATAGCAAATGGCTCAATCGATTTGAGTTTCTAGAAGTCAAAGCAGAGAATACAATAGGAGGCATACTCACTCTTTGAAACCCCCAAAAGATTGGCATAATAGATGTTGAGGCATCTAGGAATTATTTATCAGTGGTTATTCAGCCTGTGGGAGATAGGGAGACCTATTTGGTCACGAATGTTTATGGTCTTCAAAGAATGGATGATAAACTCAGGTTTCTAGATTCTCTTGTGGATCTCAGAGACAAACATGCAGGAATACCATGGATCATGGGGGGGGGACTTCAACATGATCAAATCACTTTCGGAGAAAAAAGGGGGAACTAGAACTCTAAGCAAAGACTCTTTAGCATTTCAAACTTTTATAGATAATATGAAGCTAGTTGACATTGATACAAGTAATAGTATTTTTACTTGGAACAATAAAAGAGGAGGAGAGTCTCAAGTAGCCTCAAAGTTAGACAGATTCATAATCTCAAAGGACTTTATGCTCATTGATAAGGAAATGATAGTGAGAGTTCTCCCCTTTGGAGGCTCAAATCACTGGCCGGTTCAACTGGAGGTTCAGGGCATTGGTACCCCCAGGAATAGACCTTTTAGATTTGAGAATATCTGGCTCACCTACCCAGATTTCATCAAAAACATTGCAAATTGGTGGTAAGAAGATTTGCATATTCAGGGTACAAGAATGTTCCTTTTATACAAAAGACTAAAGCACATCAAGCTCAGGCTCAAAGAATGGAACAAGAATGAATTTAGCAATATTTTTGAAGCAAAAAAATTTATTGAAGATAAAATGTAGGAACTCAACCAAGCCCTTATCACGAATGGCTTTGATAAAGTCAGAAGTGATCAAGTCACCAAACATCATCAAGAATGGGAGAATTTATGTAAACAAGAGGAAATATTTTGGAGACAAAAATCTAGAGTTCAATGGCTAAAAGAAGGAGAGTGAAACACTAGATTTTTCCATAGATCCACCATGGCGAACAGAGCTCATAATAGGATCTCTTTGATCAAGGACGAGGGAGGGAATCTTCTTAATTCCCATGAAGAAATAGAAGTTGTGTTAGTTCAATACTTTCGAGGTATAGCAAAGGAAACCATTTCAGATAGAGAGCATTCCATCAGGGACTTAACAGGACATATACCTAGGCTGGTGTCTAGAGAGGATAATTTCAACCTTAATAGGCCAGTGACTAAAGAGGAGGTCAGTGAGGTCCTCAAATAAATGTAGAATGGTAAAATACCACGCCCTGATGGTTTCAATGTGAGATTTCTTTAAAGCTTGTTGGAACATTGTTAAACGGGATATTCTGAATGTAGTGGAAGATTCCAGGATGAATAGAACTATTTTGAATTTGCTCAATACCTCCTTCATTTCCTTGATCCCTAAACAGGACAATTCTCTAACTCCAGACAAGTTTAGACCCATAGCTTTGTCAAATGTGGTATACAAGATAATATCCAAGGTTGTGGCCAATAGACTCAAACCTCTTCTTCCTACACTAGTTTTTATGGAACAATCTGGTTATGTGGAAGGCAGACAAATTCTTAATAACATCATTCAAGCGCATGAGGTGGTGCACTCATTGACTAGCAATAGGAAGGCTGGAATGATCATGCAATTGGACCTAGCCAAAGCTTATGATAAGTTGAATTGGACCTATATCACGAAAGTTCTTATAGCTTTTGGGTTTGATCATAATTGGGTTAGATGGGTCATGGCCTTGGTAACTTCTTCTAGTTTTTCATTATTGGTTAATGGTTCTCCCTTTGAGAATTTTATTCCTTCAAGAGGCTTCAGGCAGGGAGACCCGCTCTCTCCCTTTCTCTTCATCCTCATGATGGAAGGACTTGGTCGGTCTATCAAGCATGCAAAAGAAGTTGGTAAGATTAAGGGTCTCCAACTTTCTGAGAATGGGCAAGCCTTGACTCATCAACAATTTGTTGATGATACCATGCTGCAGGGAATCCCCACGGTCAAAGAAGCTCTTGCATATAAACAAATCCTGAGTGACTTTGCCATGGCTACATGTATGGAAGTCAATCTCTCCAAATCTAAGATTTTTTTCTTTAATACCAATATTGCTATTCAGAGGAATATCTCTAGAATTATGGGCTTTCAAAGGGATGTCCTCCCTTCAAAATATTTGGGAGTTCCTCTAACTGCTAAACCTTTGCACAAGAGAATTTGGGAACCAGTGATTAATAAGATGCAGGATAAAATTAGGAAATGGACTATTAGATCTTTAAGCTTGGCTGGTAGGTTGGTGCTCACAAAGGTTTTTCTTCAATCAATCCTAGTTTTCATTCTATCAGCACTCCCAACACCAAAAGGAGTCTTGCAACAATTCAGAACCATCCAAAGAGACTCTCTTTGGGGTAAGGGGGAGGAAAGAAGGAAATGGGCCTGGAAAAAAATCTGCAAACCTAAAGACCATGGGGGTCTTGGATTGGATGATCCGAAGATTCTTAGCAAGGTTTTAGGGGAAAAATTATGGCGGCGTTGGGTAAAAGACCTAAAGGCTCATTGGGCTAGTATCTAGAAAGAGAAATACGCCAGCACTTGGCAAAATAATGATCACATAAGGATGTCTGGAAGTATAAAGGGCTCTCACATCTAGAATAAGGCCTAGGAGAACAAAGGCTTAGTACAAAAAAACAGCTTCTGGGAAATCAGAGAGGGAGATCTACTTTATTTTGGGAGGATAAATGGAAACAAGAACCTATACTGTTAAAAGAGGACTTTTTGGACCTCAAGAAAGAGGCAGACACCAAAGGGTTATCTAAGGTAAAATATTTTTGGGATCAAACCAACAGTGCAGGAAAATGGAGAACCTGGAGGAACATTGATTATAGGGATGACAACCCCTTGAAAGCAAAAGCAGAGGCACTTATGAAAATGTTGGAACAAAGGAAGATTTTAGTGACAGGGGGGCATGACCAACTTAGATGGGGCAACAATAATGAGGGTACCTTTAATCTTAAGGTGGTAAAACGCATACTCCTTGAGCAGGATTGCCATGTTTCAGATAGGATTTGGCAAAACCTATGGAGGCATCAAGGTTGGATGAAGATTAAACTCTTCATGTGGTTGGTTCATCATAAGAAAATTCTGACCTGGGATAACATTCGCAAGAGGGGTGTTATGGGACCTTCCAAATGCCAGCTCTATGAAGCTCAAGAGGAAACAATGGAGCACCTTCTCAATAATTGCATTTTCACCTCTAGGTTGTGGGATACTTTTGCCACCATTTTCCAACAGACCGACAGGGACAAAGGGAGTATTATCAATACCCTAAACAGTTGGAGATGAAACTTTTATGATTATGAATTTCTTGGCTCAACTTGGGCTCTTACACCAAGCTTCATTATATGGAATGTCTGGAATAAAGGAAGAATAGAATCTTTAAAAATGAAAAGAGTCCCTCCCAACGCCTTTTTGAGCAGATCTTAAAACAACTTAAGGAGACGGTTGGTACTACAATGCGAAATCCCCCTAAGAACCCACCTTCAGAAGCTGAAATGCTGATTCTCCATCAACTGGGTATGCAGGGGTTTATTCCTCAGGGCCTGGATAGGAAGGTAATGAAAATGGATACTGAGAAGGATTTCTGGCATCCTTCTCCTCAGGGTTTTTTGAAATTCAACATTGATGGGCTTCAAAAGGCAACCCGGGTACTGCTGGCTTTGGAGGGGCGTTAAGGGATGAAAACGGAAGTATTCTTTTCATCTTGCATTGCCATTTAGGAAAAGCCACTAACAATATGGCGGAATTAATGGCTATGGAGCAATGTGTAGATTTCCTGGAGCAGGATAAATGCCAAAATGTGATTGTTGAAGCTGGTTCTTAGTTAATCATTAACTCGGTCAAGAGAATCAGCTGTGGCATGGCGCCAGAAAAAGTCTCTAAACATTGGAGGCTAATCTAGGTCTTTCAATGGATTCAGCTTCACCTCTAGTGCCTTCATACAATAAGTTTTAACCATGTGAAAAGAACGGCCAATCAATTGGCGGATATTCTAGCCAATCAAGGAGTGATTTGTACCGAAAGCAGGGTCGTGATGGGTTGGCAAGAGATGCCTCAGAATAGATTAAAGGGACATTGTCACGACCAGGTGGATGAAGATAGGATGGTGTTTTGAAACATAGCCATGGAGGTGGGGTCTAGATGACTTGGTTTCATTATGAATTGTTGTTTTTTTCACAGTTGGATCCTTTGTGGGATGCAGGCCAATGTCGGCCTTTGCAACCCCAGTAAGTACAACCACAGAGGTCCTAGGTAAGCTGCTCAACAGACTCTATTTATTGGATAGTCGGTCGGATGGATAGAGTATCATCTTACATTGGTGCATGTACAGGCGTAGAGGGGTTGTTGCGAGGGGCCAAAATCTGGGCTTTCTTGGCGGCCTTAATACCCCTAGTTTTCCTTCTATGGACGCAATACCACTCTCGGGGTGGTATATGGTTTATCGCAGGCCTTTCAAGTGGGAAGCGATTTTTCCGAAATGGGAGCGATTCCACTCACCAAGCTACACGTGGCCAAGGGGAGGGACTGATTACCACCCTCATCGCGCGTTAATGTTCGGTGCTTTAGACCCGTGCGATATGATCCTCAACCGTCGGATTAAGCAAGGTGGATCTACGGTCAGGAATGAATGAGCATGTAGGTGGGTCCAGGTGGTTAAGCCCCATGCTTCTAAGTACTGCGAAATCTTCCACTGTCGTTGGATTGGGGGAGGAGATTTGACGGTTGAGATTAAGGATGCAAGTCTAGATGAGGAATATATTTTGTGCTTATTTTGTTTAATGGCGGGAATCGATGATTTTCGCTCATTCTACAGGTTCGTGGGTTATTCCCCCATTCAGACCCGAAATCCTTTCAGATTGGTACCTTTTTCCTCTTCGGGTTCAAATCTAAATTTAAAGTGTGTGCTTGTTGCCGGCCCAAATTGAATCTCGTCCATCGGATTTCTATGGGAAGGTCGTATGACCTCAACATTGTCTGTCTTTTGAGGGTATTGAGGTTTTGTTTGTAGGGTTTGGGGTTTTTGCCTTTAGCTCAATGCCCTTGGCAGTAAGAGAATAGTTTTTCCTTGGTCCACAGTTCCTCGCGGGCTGTTGTATTTTATGTAATTTATTTTCCGATTTAATGAAATGGAAGGTACGATTCTTGCTTCAGCAAAAAAAGATAGGACCAATTGGTTGTACATCCGGATGCTATTGACTCACATAGGTTTTCAATATGATTTCATAAAATGGATAATGTGTTGTATTACTTATGTATCATACAACATTATTATCAATGGATCTGCAACAAATTTCTTCCACGTAGAACGTGGTCTTAAGCAAGGATGCCCTTTATCACCTTTGCTATTCCTTCTGGTCATGGAGGATCTGAGTAGATTGTTGTTTGAAGAAAGGAATCAAGGGAGATTCAAAGGTGTGAAGATCGTTGCAAATGTTATCATGACTAATCTACTCTTCTTAGATGATGCCCTCATTTTTCTGAGTGGGGCTATCAATGATACCATAATGCTCAACAATAATCTCAAAATTTTCTGTAAGGCCATAGGGGTGGAGACTAATAAAGAAAAATCCACTTTATCAGCTACGAGATGCACACAATTCGAACTAATCTATGCAAAACAGAGATTTCCCTATCGACATTTGGTATTTGAAGATGAACTAAAGTATTTTGGATATTGACTAAAACCTAATAATTATAAAATTGCAGACTAGATGTAATTGGTAGCAAATATTGAAAGTAGAAGTAATGTCTAGCATCATCGTTGGTTATCTAGGGTTGGTTGATTAATTCTTATCAAATTTGTGTTGGAGGCCATCCCTGTATATTGGATGTATTTATCATGGATCCCAAAGGGCATTCCTCACAGAATACAACAAATTTGTTGTAGGTTTCTGTGGAGAGGGAAAAAGGAAGGAAATTTTTTTGCTTGGGTTAGTTGGGATCTCATCGCCATTCCCAAAACATGGGGAGGTTGGGGGATGAAGAACCTTACCTGCTTTTCAAAAGCACTTGCAACCAAAATGGGATGACAACTGATCAATTCAACTAGTTTATGGTCAGAGGTGGTTACCAGGAAATATATTAGTTCTCTTCATATTGAGGAGTGGATCAGAATGCCGGGATAGAAGAGGTCGGATGTTTGTATGATTTGGTAGGTTTTCTTAAACTCATTTGATTATATCAAAGCCAAATTGCCATGCAGAACAGGATATGGTGAGAGGGTTTGTATTAGCTTAGATGCGTGGTCGGGAAGTGGTAATGCACATGTCCTCCCCCCAGATCTAATACAATTCCTTGAGGCATCTGGTATAAGGACGTTAGATTAAATTGCGGACCTAGAAAATTCTTTTATATTTGGTCAAAAATGGAAATCCGCTAAGGAACTTCAGATACTGGTTTAATGGCATCAAGACTAGAATAACTACACAAATGCACTCTCAGAGGCACATGTGAGAATACAAGATTGAGAGGATGAATTAATTTGGTCTCTAGCTCCACGTGGAAAATACACTCTAAAACAAGGTTATTCCTTCATTTTCGTTGATCATGAACCTAATAACAGTGTCTGGTGGTGGTCCGCTTTGGAAACTAAAATGCCCAACAAAAGCAAAGCTTTTTATGTGGTGTCTGCTGTGTAATAAAGCCCCCACAGGAGACAATCTACAACGAAGATCATTTCGGGGACCAACATGGTGCATATTATGCAAGAAAAATGAAGAATCAATCAATCATTTATTCCTTCATTGTTCCACAACAGTCCAAATTTGGAATCAGGTATATCAATCATTGGAAATCAATATTAGGTGGCAGGGAGAAACTATTAAAGAAGCTTGGGAATCATGGTGGAATAGGGCTCATCCTACAAAGCTCTGAAACCCGCCCCTTTTGATTTGTTGGGGTATTTGGTTAGGAAGGAACCAAAATATTGTTAAAGATAAGGTTTCAAACTGGAATTTCACTTGTTCCCATATAGTGGCACTTTATCACTTGATCCTTGAGGATAGACATAATTAGAATCACTAGAACAGTAATGCATAAATCATCGACAAGGTTTTTCCTTGGGCGTATTTTGATGGATCTGCTCAACAAGATGGTTGTGGTGGAGGAGAATTTTTGTATTTAAATGAAGATCATTATTACAATATGAAGATGGGTGTAGGGAGAGGTACAAATAACTATGCAGAACTTAATAGCCTTAGACTTCTCCTTATTTTTTTCCCTTAAGAAAGGATGCCAGCAACTACTGATTTTTTGCGACTCTAAACTTGTCATAAATTGGTTCAATCAACAATCAGATTGTCACGTGCACACACTTAGAAATCTGTTGGAATAAATTATTACATTAAATTCACATTTTGACTATGTAATCTGTCGTCATATCTACAGGGAAAGGAACCAGATTTTCCACAGTCTATCCAAAGAAGCAACGCAAAAACATTTTGGTACTTGGATGATACAGGAACATATAGGACATGAGTTCTATTAGTATTTCCACAGTTCATTCATTGGTCTTCAGCCACATGTGGCAGCATCAACTTGATTCTACACAACACATAGATGGACCTCTTTTTGCCTATCTTGTCAGTTATCAGAACTATGGAATTGTATATATTTTATGTGTTTCTGTTTCTAGTTACAATTACGCATCAATAATTTTTTGAACTATATAGTAAGTGGCAGTTATGGCCACTAGTTTTGAGATATGCTCCTTTTGCAACATCTACAACATGTAATTTTCAATAATTTGTATAATGAAAGTTATGATTTTTCCTTGGGAAAAAATAATATATTCATATCATCTCATATATTTTATTAGTTATTAATATTGTATATTTGGTAAAATCTAAAATAAATATATATCGTATATTATGTTAATAATTAATATGTATATAACGTTGTTAATTTGTTTTCACTAGGTTAGGAATTTCAAATAGAAACATATAATAGAAATAACTTTTAACTTTTTCTATTAGTCATATATTGTTTTATTTTTATGTTTTCATTTATTGATTTTCTATTTTTCTTGCATTTTCCTTTTTTTTTCTATTTTCAATTCAGTAATGCAATAAGGCTTCAATTATTTTCTTCTCTTTTTTTGTTTTTTGTTTTTTCTTTTTAAAACTAAGCACTTTTTATTACATCAAATGAAGATTACATAGACAAAAAAAAATTGCTACTAGTCTGCCCAAAGGAAAACCATACTACTAACATAAGCCATAGTCTTGAAGTTGTTAAAACCTCTTTTAACTAAAACATCTTGTAAATAGAAACTTATAAAAACAAGCTAGTTGTGCTAGACCTTGACATACACAGACATAAGATGGCAAGAAATACTACTAGTGTTGTAAGCAAAAAACCTAAGAGTCATAAAAACTATTGGGAAAAATCTCCAGGCATCCATGCTAGAAGGTCACTACTTTCATCCAAGGAAACGAAGATGTTGACTGATTTCCTAGATAGAATGATCAACTTGCGGTCTTTATAGTCAATTTTTCCTACATCTTTGCCAATTTGATAGAATTTTTCTGTTGAGTCCTCATGTATCTCTCTATGCGGCCTGCAATATTCAAATGATGTTAAACCTTATGTTGGCTTTGTGCCATGATTGATGAAGTGATATGAGCGCATGTAATGTGCCAAGTATAGAGAGAACCACAATCCCCTTTTGTGTGAGTTGGCATCATATCAAGACGAGGGGATGGGGAGGGGGATGCTTGCTCCTGGACACCCTCCTTGGGGGAAAGACTTCAACTCTTTTCTTCAACAAAATGGTACAATTTTTTATATATATCACAAATATAAAAAATTGTTTACCTAATATTTTACATAGCAAATAGGTAAATATTTATAGTCAAAGCATGACTAATAATAAAATGTCAACGATGAATCAATTACTATAGTCCTTGTTTTCGACACAGACTAATAACTAAGCTATTTAAAAAAATTAGAAAAACCAAAAATAAATAAAATTTAGAAACATTCTTTTTAAAATTTATTTTATGAGAGAAGGGGATTTTTTAGAGTTATGCCTGTATATGCCAACCCACCTCATCTCCTCTCGTCCTCACTATATACTTGCATGCACTATGAACCATCATAATGAGAAAGGAGTTACAATGTCGAATCATGGATCATTAAACTGAGAAATAGGTTGCAAAGCCATAAGCAATGGATTTATAACCTACCATTGATTACAATGGATCACAAGTGACACATAAAAGATGAAGTGTGGGGTACGGGAAGAGGTGCAATTTTGAGAAGCACCCTCACCCTAAAATGGATTTTTTGAATTTTTTTACTTTAAAATTTCTTTATTTTCTTTAAAATTTATTTTTTTAACATAGTGAAACATCATAACTCAGTTGTTAAACCAATAGTGAGGACAACTATCTATGGTTGCTATCCCAAATGCAGGTTAACTCATCGTTGTTATCCAAGGAAAACCACACCACTTGGAATGGCCAATTGGTGGTTCGTGAGGGGGCAACTTCACTCCTACTAGATGCCTTTGGGTCTTGAGCCGTTACCCTGTTTCCTTACATCTAAGGAAGACGAACTCTTAGCCAAGCATAAGTAGTTTCAAGACATACTCCAGGCACACATTTTCTTTAAAATTTATTTCTTAAATAGTAGTTTTTAAATTATAATATATTTATCATTACTTTTATTTTTATCTTTTTAAACATTGTATTTTAAGTGTTTTTTTAAATAATAATTTTGTTTTCTTTTTTAAATTTTATTTTTAGGTTTTTTTAAAATTAATTTTGTAGTAATTTTATTAATTTTTTTCTTAAAAATTTGGTATATCTCAAGTTGTTGATAGTTTTATGAGTGGATTTTTCAAACTAAACACATATCTATACTTGAGAATCTTTGAAGAAGTTGTTGTTGTTGTTGTTGTTTTTTTTTTTAAACAAGTGTAATATGCAACTTTGCTGCTTGTATCTGCCTCTTATGCAAAAAGTAATCGATAACAATCACTGCATGCTTGAACAAATTCATAAATCTAATAATGAAACACATTTGAATGCGACGAAGAGAATATAACCTTGGAACAAAATAAAGATAGATGCATAGACACTTTTGGATGAAACATAAGCCCCAACATCATCATTTGTTTCAAAAATTAAGAGTTTATTGAAATGTGTTTGTGCACACTTTATTCAATCTTTAGCTTATGAGAGTAAATAGGGAGGAAAAATTACAATGTCTCGTATCTTTATATTAAATATTGTATATATATGATATGGATAAAAATATATATATATTTTTTTAAAAGCTAATTATTGTAACACATGACAAATAAATAATCTATGGTATAATTTCTATATCGAAAAAATCAAAATATATAAAATGAAAAATTTAGTTACTCAAAGAATGAAGTGTGAGTGCAATTTTTATTTTTATTTATTTATTTTTTTAAGTTATGATTAACATTGTGAAGACAGAAGAGAAAATCTTATTTATTGTAGTGTTGACTTAAATTTTATTTTTTATTATTGCATCATGATTTAAAATTGAATTGTGAAAATATATAATATAGGTAAAGTTAATTGAGGAAAATGATTGAACCAATTCCATTCAATAATAAAAATTAGCAAGGGAAAAGTGTGAAGAAAATCAAGGGAAAAATCACTATAATATGTAGTGTTGATGCTTTTGTTTTTTAATTTGGCCAATTTCCATGGTTAGTAAAAGCTGGAAGACATCAAATTTTTTTTTTCATAAAAGAAAATAATAAGATTTTTTTGTTGATAATTAATTTATGAGGGCACTTGGCATTATAGTTATTTTTATTTAATTTTAATTTTTTAAAACAATTTTTAATTCTTAAAATTTGATTTTAAATCACATAAAATTAGTCATTCATCAATAAAAAATTAGAAATTCATTTTTTTTAATCCTGGCAAAGCTACATCTTCATCATGCCCAATATATCACCTCGATCAGGGCGGATAATTGAACTGGTGACTTCACATCAAGGAGTGCCTTAACAAAGCACCTGATCACCGTCTATCCAAGACTCCGTGGACTAGAAATTCAAATTTTAAAAATTCAAAAAGATATTTTAAATTTCTAAAAAATTAAGTTTAATACTTAATATTTTTAATAAACTTTGGAAATAATTTCTATAAATTTACAAATTAATCAAAAATCAAAACATTTTATTATTATATTAATTATTAATTCAACATGTATTAATAAATTGGATTATTTTTAATTTTTCTTATTTTCTAAATTTATTTTTTAACACTTATTTATAGATTTTTTATTTTTTTTAAATGTAAATTAAATTAATAATAATTATATACAGGTAGTAATTTATGAGTATTGGTTGTCAATGTTATAATCCAAGTTAGATTATAATTCTAACTTCTAAAAAGAATATAGTATTAAATTTATTTATAGTTTTTTTAAATGTAAATTAAAATAAATAATTAATACATATATTTTCTAGTAGTAATTTAGGAGTAATGGTTGCCAATGCTATAATTCTAGTTAGATTATAATTCTAGCTCTAAAAAGAATGCTAGTACAAGTTGTATTACTTTTTGGTTCAAGTTCAATTTTATTTTCAAGAAGTGATTTAGGAGTCAATTTTGGGTTTTTGTATATGATGATATCGGTTTTTATGGTTTCAAATTTAGTTAGATTATAATTATATCTTAAAAAAAAGTTGGTGATATTAGTAGTGTTACTTTTTGGTTGAAGATCAATTTTAATGTTTTTGCTTGATTGCCAAGGCCCGCTCTGACTTTAAACAAATCAAAATTTTAACCACCCAAAAAAAGCGCCATTAATAATGCTCCTTTTTGATTGATGGTTGACTTTCATGTTTTTTGGACCCAAAAATATGGGTTTTTGGGGTGAGAGTTCTCATTTTGAAGTCATAGTTCTTGTTAAGTTGGTAATTAGGTTTCAAATCAAGTTCAATGCATATGCATATTGGGTTTCCTTTGATGCTATTTTGTTTATAATTTTGTCAATGTTGTTTTCAATTTATCAAAATTTCAATCATCCTAAACTATCAATAACACATGTGAGGGATAAATCTAAACTACAATCATTTTGGAGATATCCTTTTCTTAGTTAAAGTAGATCATCCTATAATTTAGGTATAAATATAGAGAATCGATGTAGTATGACTCACTTTTGAAAATGAAGTTATCATCCTCTTTCCACCCAACATAAGGCAATATAACCTTGATGATCAGGGGCTCATGTCCCAAGTGTCGAAAAATGCTCAAAATTGAAAGTACTCAAAATTAGCTTGAACCTAAACAACCGGATAGAGCTTGTCCTCCCAATTCCGGCACCGCAAACGGTTCGAAAAATGGTCGCCGTATGTGAAAGTTATGGCAAAAACAAAATCTCCCAATAACCCTTAATTTTTTATTTAAAAAAAAAAATAATAATAATAATAATAATTTCCGTAGAATATTTTGTAGAATATTCTTTAGAATATTCCAAGGAATATTCCTTCTGAGCAGCCAATCAGAAGTTGCCACGTGGCAGGCCCAGAGGCCGCCATGTGGCCCAAGGTGACATCAGCAAAGGCACATACGTTTTAAAATTTTTGGTTTGGTCATTCATGGTTTGAACCCATGACCTATACCCAACAAGGCCAATGTTTTACCAACGTGCCACGACCACATGATTTGAAAGTTAATGGGAACCGTTAGCATTTAACGTTTGAAATGGCGGGCGGAAAAATTTGGGGGGCCAGCCCTCCCATTCCATACGACCATGCGCCTGGAACCGGGGCCAAACCAAACGGCCAGCACGAAATCCGATGATAACTACTACACTTGGTCACATGCGGGAATCTCGGTTAGTTTAACTGCAGTTTAGTTGGCGGACCTTTTGGTGGAGCGCCAAATTTGGCGGTCCTGCCATAATTGGCAGAGCTCCACTAAAGTTAGCTAGAGTCCTTTTAGGGGAAACTGGCAGTTTTCATTAAATGGCCATAACTTTGGCTAGGAAAGGCGGTTTTGGACGATTTTTTTTTTGACTTTGGGTATTTTGGACGTTCTGAAGCCATGGGCACAGTCTTTCAGCCATCAGATGTCATTTGCATAGGTTTTGGAGCCGTGGAAGTTCTAGGAGCCACCAGGGCCTAGTATTGTGAGAACTGTTTCAGGTTGCAGGTATCCATTGGAGGTGAACGAGCAGTCAACCCTGAAGGATTCATATGTTCTGAATCTGATTTTGCAGTCTATTTCACCTGTAGAGACTTCTATTCAGCTGTAAATTCATTTTGAGCATTTAATCAAAAAGAGGACTGACCCATTTGGGGGCCTTGGACCTAGCAGACATAGCCCAGGAGGGGTGAACTGCTTCATCAACTTCTTTTGCATCTGTGGTTGATTTATTTTGTAGAAAAAATTCATTTTGATGTGTTAAACAGTAAAAGGAAATAATTATGCTATGCTTGAATGGATCATGAACAGCTGAAAATTTCATTTGTTTATTTACTGCAAGACATGGGAATGTTTTAAACATGTTTACTACTGAATTGAATACCTTGCAAACCTTTTTCAAGTAGTTTCAAATTCAGATCAAGTTGGTATCGGAGCTATGTTGTTGTTTCTTTGTATCAAAAGCAGTCAAATAAGCTATAGACAGAGCCTGAAACGAGCCAGGAAGCCTTCGAAATGCTCTTGTTATACAATTGCAAAGTAGATAAATGCTCTTTCAGTCAATCTCTAGTGTAGTTATCTTTTGATTTCTTTTGTGCAATGATCTTCTAACCGTCTTGCAAGTATTGATGCTTACCAGGTTGAGACTTAAAAGAGGGGAAGGATAGTTGACTAGAGAACGAGAGAATCCTCAGTCAAGGAGGAAGGCTAGAGAGCCATCACCTTCACCTTCAATTTCACCCTCAAGAGTCTCAGCAGAAGCTTCAAGAATGTCTGAACATGAAGGATAAATTCCTCAAGACACGGATCTAAGAGAAGAAGAAAGAGTCTTCAGAAAGGCTTTCTTGGACCTCACTGAAATGGTGAGGATATTGTACCAAGAAAGAAATGAGAAATTGGCTGGAGAAGGGTCCAAACATCCACTTGAAGGAGAGGGTGCTTCAGGAGGTAAGAAGGATGATGATCATTCTAAGGAAGGACATGGAGGTAATGGTGATCCACCACCCCCATCGTCACCTCCTTCCTCTTCATCCTTGTCTTCTTCTTCTGTGCATAAACATAGATCCTATGGAAAAAGTCCTTTTTTGAAACTTGATGTAAAATTCAAATTGCCTATGTTTAATGGTGAAGTGAATGCAAAAAAGCTTGACAACTAGATTAGGTAGTTGGAAGTTTACTTCAGAATCCAGAATATGCATGATGATGCCACAAAGATTCAGTTGGCTTCTTTGAGAATGGATGGAGCAACATTGGTCTGATGGGAGGCCAGGACCAAAGAGGAGATCAAGAAATTTGGTAAGGTTACCTTAACATGGAATGAATTTATGTTAGCCATTAAAAAACAATTTTATCCTCTTGCTCACATGCAGAAAGCCATTATGAACTGGCAAAATTTCAGACAACTTAAGGGTTAGAATGTCCACGACTACACCCAAGAATTCAGGAGAGGAGCTCTCTTGTTAAGGGTAGATTTACAGACCCAGGACACATTGCTGAAATATATTGGTGGCTTGGATAGCTACCTTAGACACACCATCTTGATGTTTAACCCTACTAGCTTGGATGAGGTTTGTGTCCAAGCTACCCATTTAGAGGCAAGGGGAAAAAACACATTTGAAGAGGGTAGAAACAATCCCGCTAAGGGGAAAAACAAAGAGAAATCCTCCAAGGGAAAGGGCAAAAAGAATGCATCTGCCAAATAGGAGAGTGAGAAAGTGATATGTAAACACTGTTCTAAACCAGGCCATGAGGAGAAAAACTGTTGAAAATTGCATCCTGAAAAAATACCTCAATTTAACAAATCCAAAGCGAAACGGAAAACTGCTGCTACTACATCTACTCCACAAGATTTAGGGGATGATTCAGGTGATGAAACCAAAATTACAACCATGGGTTTGAAAAACTAGAAGGGAAAAGAAATGGAAATTCAAGCCAGCACTAGTACCTCAAACTGTCATGTACAAGCTCCTAATGAGGAAGAAAGAATTGAACTGTTTCATGTGCGGGTGATTTCAAAACATACTAAGATTGACACACTTTTTGATAGTGGGTCACAAGAAAACCTCATATCAGAAGACTTGGTCAAGAAGCTTAAACTTGAGACCGTTCCACATCCAAAGCCATATCCACTTGGATGGATTTGCAAGGATGCAAATTTACAAGTTTCAAGAAAGTGCACATTGCGCTTTGCAATTACTGCACATTTTATTAATACAGTTGAGCTTGATGTGGTACCTTTTGATATAGCAGGAATTGTTTTGGGAAGTCCTTACTGGTTTGACATGAAAGCTATCTTCCATCGCCATGAAAATACATATCATCTTTTCAAGGATGGCAAGGAGTTCATTGTTAAATCTCATCGCAAGAAGACAAATATAGTGATGGTGAATGCATGACAAGTAAAAATGCTTGTCAATTCAAGTAAGAATTTTGTTCTTCTTATGATTAAGCCCAAGGTTGATGTGAATCATGAGTCATTTGACAATTGTGATCCAAAACTTAAATCAGATCTATATGATGTAGTTGATGCATATCATGAGATGTTTCAGGAGCCAACAGGTTTGCCTCCTAAGAGGGAGATTCAACATGAAATCCATTTGCATCCAGATTGTCCTCTTCCAAATATAGGCATGTACCGCGTGTCTATTATGGAGAATGTTGAGATAAAGAAGCAAATCAAGGACTTATTGGACAAGGGTTTCATAAGGCCAAGTACTTCGCCATGTGGGTCACCGATTGTACTGATTCCAAAGAAAGATGGCACTTGGCGTATGTGTGTTGATTTCAAGGCCTTGAATAAGATAATGGTAAAGAATCGTTACCCACTACCAAGGATAGATGATTTGCTAGACCAGCTGAAAGATGCTCGATATTTCATGAAGTTAGACTTGCGCAGTGGATATCATCAAGTAATAATTGAAGAATGTGACATTTGGAAGACAACGTTTAAAACCAAACAAGGACTCTTTGAATGGCTTGTGATGCCATTTGGTTTGTGCAATGCACCTGCAACTTTCATGCGGGTAATGGATGATGTATTGCGTCCTTTTCTTGATGATTTCGTTATTGTCTACTTAGATGAAATCTTAATCTTCAACAAGTCTAGAGAAGATCATGTCATGCATGTTAGGAAAGTACTTGATGTTTTGAAGAAGAATCAGTTATTTCTTAAAATGTCAAAGTGTGAATTTGGAAAGACTTCTTTGGTTTATTTGGGACACGTAGTAGGAGGAGGCGCTTTGAGGATTGACCCTGCTAAAATAGAGGCTGTTGTGAATTAGCCTACTACCAAATCCATAACAGAGGTAAGAAGTTTTTTGGGTGCAGCTCAATATTGGAGGAAGTTCATCTCTAACTTCTCTTCTATAGCAGCTCCTATGCATGCAGTGACAAGTGTGAAGCATGCTTTCCAATGGGGAGGCAAGCAATAAAAAGCTTTCAAATCTTTGAAAGAGAAGATTAGTTCAGCTCCCATCCTTTCATTACCGGATTTGAGACAGCCATTTGAGATATAAACCGATGCTACTGATTATGCCATGGGTGCAGTTCTTCTACAACATGGTAAGCCTATTTCTTTTCATTCTGAAACTTTTAATGGTGTTGTTGTAAATTATCCTACCTATGATAAGGAGTTGTATGCATTGGTAAAAAGCGTCAAAAAGTGGAAACACTATTTGATGGGCAAAGAAACTGTTATACATGCCGACCATCGGCCCTTACAGTACTTGCAATCACAAAGCAAGTTACAACAGTCACGACACTTCAGATGGATGGGCTTCTTGCAACAGTTCCATTTGGTAATAAGGTACAAGAAAGGTACTCTGAATAAAGTTTCTGATATGCTTTCAAGGCCTATTATTGGTGCTGTTACTTTACTTAAGAATGATTCCATTGTACATGATAGTTACATAGAACTGTATGCATCTAATGATGACTTTAAAGATGTGTATGCTAGCTTGAGTAAAGGGAATCATGTAGAGGAAAATGACTATCACATGCATAAAAATTTGCTGTTTCATTTGGGAAAGTTGTGTATACCACAGGGGGAGAGAATAAATGTCATAAGAGAAGCTCATTCTTCTCTTATTGCTGGCCATTTTGGTGTAAGCAAAACAGTTGCACATCTACAGAGGTATTGCTATTGGCCTCACATGGTAGATTCTGTTTCAAGGTTCATAAGAGGTTGTTCATTATGTGCTACCAGCAAGCCTAGTAATAGGAAGCTTGGCTTGTATACTCCTTTTCTGGTACCTTCTAGACCATGGGAGAGCATCTCTATGGATTTTGTAGGAGGTTTGCCAAAATCTAAAAAGTTGCATGATTATTTGTATGTAGTAGTTGATTGTTGCAGAAAAATGTGTATACTTATGCCTTGTAAGAAAACTATAACTGTTGAACAAACCGCTGAATTATTTTTTCATAATGTATGGATTCACTTTGGTTTACCTACTTCCATTATTAGTGACAGGGATTCCAGATTTGTGGGGAATTTTTGGTCCAACCTATGGGAGATGATGGACACAAAGTTGAAGAAAAGTATTGCTTTCCATCCGCAAATAGATGGACAAACCGAAGTTGTGAACAGAACCATTGTGTACTGCTTGAGAGGATATTGCAACAAGCATCCCAAGCTTTGGGATGAACATTTGCACTACATACAACATGCTTACAACCGTGCCAAGCACTCTTCCACAAACACCTCACCATTTGAAGCTTGTTTTGGTTACTTGCAAAAATCGCCTCTTGATTTCATTCTTGAGAAAGATGCTGCCATTGAGGGACATAGTGATGTTGACAAAGCTCGTTCATTCATTGAAAGAATTCAACAAACACATCAGCAAATTCAAGAACAGCTTGAGAAAAGTCAAGGCAAGTACAAGGAAAGACATGACAAACATAGAGTCGATCACAAGTTTCAAGAAGGGGATGTGGTATGGTTGTACATCAGTAAGGAAAGGATGCAAGGAGAAGGTAAAAAGCTGAAGCCTATTCGTTATGGTCCATTCAAAAATCCTCAAGAAGGTTGGAAATAATGCTTTTCAATTAGATTTGCCCTTCCTACATGCAAATGTATTCTGTTGTTAATGTGGAGAAATTACGTTTGTATGAACCTCCTTTGATCGCTGATCATGAAAGCGCTGTTCAGCTGCCATCTATAGAAGATTTCTTGCCAGAATTATTAAATGAGCTGAAAGAAGATAAAATCCTTGACAGAAGGACACACACTTCAAGGAGGGGCAATGTAGATTATGTTCGGGTTGGTTTCAAAGGCAGCAAACCGAACAAGGCAAAGTGGATGGAGGTGGACAGAGTGAGGGCGCTATACCCTCACCTCGTTAACAGGTAGTTGAAGGCTTTTGGGGTCCAAAAGCTTCCCAATGGGGAGACATGATCAGGGGCTCATGTCCCAAGTGTTGTAAAATGCACAAAATTGAAAGTGCTCCAAATTGGCTCGAACCTAAATGAATGGATAGAGCTCATCCTTCCGATTCTAGTGCTGCAAACGGTTCGAAAAACGGTCGCCATATGTGAAAGTTACGTCAAAAACAAAATCACCCAATAACCCTTAATTTTTGAATTTTCAAAAAAAAAATTTAAAAAGAATATTCCTTGGGAATATTCCATAGAATATTCCTTTGAATGGGCCAATAAAAATCCGCCACATGGCAAGCCCGGAGGCTGCCACGTGGCTCAGGTGACGTAAGCAGGTTTATGGGCGTGTTTCAAAATATGGTGGCGGTGAGGTTCAATCCCACGACCTCCCACCTATCAAACACAAGCCTTACCGTTAGGCTATACAATCGGATTTTTTAAAAGGGAGGAGGTTAATGTATTTAAAATTTAAATTTTAACTGGGCAGTAAAAGAAGGTGGCCAGCCCCCACACCATATGACCTGGGGCCGAGAACCGAGGGCTAACCTTAACCACCAGCACGGAATCCGAGGTAAACCGCTGAGATTTTTGCGGTCACATGCACCAACGGTCAGTTAACTGCAGTTTCAGTTGGTGGATTATTTGGCAGAGTGCCAAATTTGGCGGTCCTGCCATAATTGGCGGAGCTCCACTAAAGTTAGCTGGAGTTCTTTTAGGGGAAACTGGCAGTTATCATGAAATGGCCATAGCTTTGGCTAGGAAAGGTGGTTTTGGACGATTTTTTAATTTTTATTTTGGGTATTTTGGACATTTGGAAGCCATTGGCATAGGTCTTTTCAGCTATCAGAGGTAAGTTTCACAGGTTTTGGAGCCATAGAAGTTCTAGGAGCCACTAGGGCCCAGTATTGTGAGAACTGTTTTAGGTTGCAGGTATCCATTGGAGGTGAACCAGCAGTCAATTTGGAAGGATTCATGTGTTCTGAATCTGATTTTACAGTACATTTCACCTGTAGAGACTTCTATTCAGCTGTAAATTCATTTTGAGCATTAATTAAAACGAGTACTGACCGATTTGGGAGCCTTGGACCCAGCAGACATAGCCCAGGAAGGGTGAACTGCTTCATCAACTTATTTTGCATCTGTGGTTGATTTATTTTGCAGAACAAATTTGTTTTGATGTGTTAAATAGTAAAAGGAAATAATTCTTCTATTCTTGAATGGATCATGAACAACTAAAAATTTCATTTGTTTCTTTACTGCAAGACATGGGAATCTTTTAAACATGTTTACTACTGAATTGAATACCTTGCAAACCTTTTTCAAGTAGTTTCAAATTTAGATCAGCTGTCAACATCATTGCCAGAGGTTGATGACACCGGACGGTGTGAACAGGGAGACCATTCTCTCAAGATCTGAAGAATGCAAGGACAATCTCAATGAAAATGGTTTCCTCTGCAAATTACATAAGGATATCTGGGAGATTTAGTGTGTAGATTTTCACCAGATGATTCATGGTCGCCCCCTTGCTTAACTGACTTCTTCCTTTTCTTCTCCTTCCCTTTCTTCCTCTTCTCAGCTACTTGGATACTAGTATCACTATTTTCACCAAGCGAAGAGGAAGAAGGGGAGGGAGAAACAAACGAAGTAGAAGGTGAAGGGTTAACTTCAATCTCAAATGGTTGCTGATTCGACTGCTAAGGAATTATGGTATTTTGAGTGATAGAGGTTGAGAAAAGCCAGACCAGTAGACCAATTGTGATTCCTGGAAGGGACAATGTGGCCATATACAGAGCATTAATATTTCCCCAAGAAGAAAATGGACTAGGATTCCCCTCAAGAGGGATTCCTTGATTGGTGTACTCCATTATCTCAACCTAAGATCAACAAAGGAACAGGGATGTTATGCCGAATCTAATAAATTTTAATGACGCTTTGATACAACTTTTCTTTTTTAATTTTTGAGAGTTGAGAAAAAGCTAAAGATGACTCTAGTTGCCTTCGATTTTTAATGAGCATGAAGTGACAAGTGCTTAGATGGACCTTTTCTTTTAAGGAGTCAAAAAGGAACGAAAGTGACTACTCTAGAGATCTAGATAGAGAGATTACCAAGTCAATTGCAAAACTGCAATATACAACTTGGTGGTAAATTAAAGAGAAATTACCAAGGACTTATGTACGGCAGTCAATGTTCCCAAATGTTGTGTTCAGTGCATTGCGATTGATAGGGTAGTAGATACGACTTCCTATAGATAAAGGATATAAGCCTATTGTGGTCTCCCAATATATACTCGATGGTATGGGGGGCATGAGTCCATGCTAGCACTTGTCACATCAAACAGGAGGAATCACCCAACCTTTGATGAAAATTATAGTTACTAGATTTTAAGACACCATAACACATCTCTAGCCTAGACCTCTAAACGTGTTGCGTTAAGGTCCAAAGCGTTGTTAAGTTCATTGAAATTTATTTTAGAGTTGTTCTTGCTTAGAAGTTTTCCTTTCAATGGTTCACCGCATGATGTAGATGTAAAATTCCTAAATGCAATCTACAATGATAAACAATCGTTGTTTATTTTAGTAATGAAATTCCTAGCTACTAAGGAAAGAAGATTACGATTCTTTCAAACAAAGAGAAAAGAGCACACACTAAATGCACTTTTCCTAAATCATCTTTCGCACACAGTTTAAATGCAAATGCAAATGCATGTATTTGTTTTTTGTTCCCTTAATGTGAGGAATGCCAAAAAGAGAACTAAGTATAGATCTAAAACATTTCACTCAAAGCAACATTTCGACAATTTCTTTTCAAAATGGAAAGGAAGAGTAAATGAAACTTTTCAATTTCGAATAGAAAATGTTTTCTACACTTCAAATAACAAAAAATAAAATCAAATACAAATCAAAAAGTTCAACCAACTACCTAGAGAAGGAAGACTCAATGACACTTCTCTTTTTGACACAAAAATGACAGTTACGACACTTTTTTGCACCAAAATAATAGATCAATTTAAGTAACTTTTCGATAGAAGATTGTAAATGATGGATAAATACATAAAAACATTTACTAATCCTTATCAATGGAGGCTGAACAATGTAATGCAAATAGGCTTTGGCAATGAGATACTATTCATAAGCAGCAAAAAAACAACTAAATAACGCTGGAAACAAAGACAAAAAACCCCAAATTTCAAGGAGAGAAATAGGATTAATCAGTCATCGCACTTATGCTTCACAGAAATAGGGATGCATCACACCTATTACACTCGAGAAGTGTGATGCATACTAGCTCCTAGTTACAGACAATGCGATGGGCCAGGGAGCGCAACTGAGATGGGTTTGTGCTTAAATTTGCAGCTGATTTCAGTGGATTAAGCTGAGCTATTATGGATAGTAAAGAGAAAACTACAGGGGTATTATCTTGGGAGGTTATTGAGCTACCAAAAGGGCATCTAGGATGCTTGTAAGTTAGATGTTCAGTTCATAAACTAAACCGGAGATTGATTGAAGCATCTTTCATCTACTTTGCAATTGCATATCAAGAGCACTTCGAAGGCTATTTGGCTAACTTCAGGCTATGTCTATAGTTTATAAAGAAAAAAACAACAAAAAACAAACAAACTATTCGATCCCCAGTGGAGTCGCAATTTTGTTTCCAGGAAAACTAGTGTCTTTTCGATCTGCTAGTCCCACTAGGATTGGTAGTTGTCCTAGAAACAACAATCAAAGCAATTTGTGATTTCCTTTCTGTATGATAGATAAGAGAGAAGCAAAGGGACCAACCTGGATCTTTCGCTTGACTCCTTGCTTGATTTCTCTCCTCCTTGACAGAGCTTGCAACTCTTCTCCTACTTGTCCTGTTTAGAGAATACCTGTAGAAACGAAGCAACATAATGCCATCAAAGCATATCGATCTATGATATCATAAGCTTTGCAGAATCAGAAACACAATGAGAATATGATGTAATTTACAAATAACAACATTCACAAATACACAATTGTATGGAGGAAAACTCAAAGAACTTTATTAATAATAGAAGAGAGGATTACAACCCAGTTGTCTAATCCAGCATCATCCTCCTAGCATCAAAGCCCTCTTCACCTCATGAAAAGCAAGATCACCCAACAATACAATGTTCCTTCTCAAAGACAAACTATCAACACTTCCTTACAAATTACAAAATTCCAGCCTCCAGATCTCTCAGACGAAGGATCCATTTATAGTTGTCCGCAAGGGTGTGAGTCACCTCTGGGTTTTTGATTAGTGTCATTCCACTTGTTGTTCTTGGTTCTACTTGGATATTTCTTGGATCTCTTACTCATCCCTGGGCGAATTCAGAGAGGCAAGTGTCATGGGAGAAGTTTCTAGAAGATTCCATGAGCATCCACTTAGAAAACTGTCTCAGACATTTTTCCATTCTTGCTCATCGCACCCCACATAAGGCCTCTTCAATGTGCATCGCACCTAGCTAGTGTAGGAGTCAGTATGCATCGCACCCTGACAGTGGAGCAATCAATATGGTCCAGTTTTGGCTAGTTCTGAGTGGTTTTTTAGGTGGAGCTTCTGGGGAATGATGTAATTAGTTGACCATGATTCTTTAGGGTATGAAACAACACTTTTAGGGGTTAAAGAGCCTTTGGTTTATCGACATATAAGATTGAGGTTGCAGTGCCAAAATATGTCTATAACAAATATTCTAGAAACTGATAGTACATTGTCCCTCCATTTTATCTCAACTGGGTCTCTGTTTAAACTAACATGCATGAGTTATTTATGAGAGAATATTCAATTATCTGAAGTGCAACAGTTACATGCATGCATGCATTAACTAATTGAACTCACATTAATTCAACAAATTGTTTGAATT
>APFE030638416.1:238416-291896 GCA_000404065.3 Pinus taeda
CTCTTTAATTGATGGATAAATTCCTCAATTAATGGAGAAACTGTTGCATGTCCCCACATAGACTTCATGTTTGATTTTCCTTAACTATTTAACTCATGGTGAATTAATTAATTATTTTACAAACCACTGCTAAGATAAAATTCTAATTTTACTTCACTATTTTAGTTTTAGGGACTGACTAAAATAGGAAGGTATCCCAAAATTCTATTTATAGTAGTACTAAATTTAGCACTTCTATATTTAGCATTTCTTGTTGCTATTTTCAACACTCCCTCTCAACAAGAAAGGGATTATTAATAACCCCAATCCTGTCTCTGTGGAACTCGAACTTGCATTTTTACAATGCCTTAGTCAAAATATCTACATCATGTTCCTCAGTCGAAAGATACAACAACAACATGATCCTCTTGACCACACAATCTCGAAGATGATGATACCGGATATCAATGTGCTTGGACCTATCATGAAAAACTGTATTCTCAAAGACTTTGATACAACTCTGGATGTCGCAGTAGATCATTGTAGGATCCATCCTCTAACCAAACAATCCCACTAGAATCTTACACATCCAAATGGCCTCACATGTAGCCTGACTAGTAGCCATGTATTCACGTCTGCTAAGCTAAGTGCAACTAATCTCTATTTCGTGTTGTACCAGGAAACTGCAGCTGAACCAAGGTTGAAGATTCCTCCAAAAGTTCTCTTCTGGTCTGATGGACTCCCTGCCCAATCTGCATTTGTGAAGCCCTGAAGCTTCACTCCTTCTATCTGTCTGTACCACAATTCGAACTGAGATGTGCCTCTGAGGTATCTCAGCACATGCTTTGCTAGCTTCCAAAATAACTTGGTAGGCTTAACCATATCTTGTCTCAGCTGGTTCACCGCAAAGCATAAGTCGGGTCGTGTGTTCACCAGAAACATAAGTGAACCCACCAGCTGCTAATAACTAGTAGCAACTACTACCTCACCTGAAGTAACATCCTCTTTCCTCCAGTTCCTAGCTAGAGGAGTCTACATGGGCTTGCACTTCTCCATGTGAAAGCACCTGAGTATCTCATTGGAATACTTGCCTTGAGATACAAATACTTCACCATCTTTCTACCACACATCCATGCCTAGAAAGTAGCGCAAAAGGCCCATGTCCTTCATCTCAAACTCTCTTGCAAGGTCCTCTTTGTAAGACTGTCTCAACTGATCATCACTTGTCAAAATTAGATCATCGACATAAAGAACAATGATCAATGGTTTACCTTCTACCATGATTTGGTAAAGGTTCACATCTGCTTCACTCTTGGTGTAGCCCAAACCGGTGAAATAGCTATCGATCATGGTGTACCAAGCACGGGGTGCTTGCTTTAGCCTATACAAAGCCCTCTTGAGTCGGTACACATGCGACTCATGATCGAAGGTCTCGAAACCCTCTGGCTGCTCAATGTACACCTCCTCCTCAATCTTCCCATTGAGGAATGTTATCTTCATATCCATCTAGTGGATCTTCCACCCCATCTGAGCTGATAGTGCCAACATTGATCTAATCGATGAGTACCTTGCTACAAGAGAAAAAATCTCATCGTAGTCAATCCCCTCAACTTGTGAAAAACCTTGGGCAACAAACCTTGCCTTATGTTTCTCAACATTGCCATCAACTGCTTGCTTTACCTTGTAAAGCCATTTGGAACTCACCACTGACTTACCTTGAGGTCATGGGACAACATCCCACACACTGTTCTGAATGATAGAGTCATACTCCTCTACCATTGCATCAATCCAGATTGGTTGTTTCACTGCCTCCTCAAATGAAGAAGGTTCAGTATCTACACACTCCCCAAGCAGGACCATGTACCCAGTGTACCGCTCGGGTGACCTCCTCTATCTGCGCTAATAAGATGGCCATCCCACATTCTCCCGTGCATTTAGCATCAACGTGTTAGATTCTCTTGAGCATTTCCAGCCCATCTTTGGAAGTATCAACATGAGTGGATGTCTTCACTACCGGATCCTCTGCATGCGGCTGCTCCGCATCAATCTGAGGCTCTTCCTCTTTAGGAACTGAAAGTTCCTCCTCTGCATGCAACTTGAGATCCCTCTCAAGTGATACTTGCATGGATTTCTACTCGTCGAAATTCAGATCCTTACATACCATAGTCCTCTGAGTGGAAGGTAGGTAGACTCGATAGTTGTGGGGTGTATCCATGTACCCCACAAGTATTCCCAACTCAACTATTGGGTGTAGCTTCTTCTTGGAATGTTTGGTCACATGACAGTAAACTGATGATCCAAAGATTCAGAAGTGACTTACATCAAGTCACTTCATGGAATAGGCCTCCATAGGTGTCTTCATTCCCAATATACGGTATGGGCTTATGTTCTACAAGTATATTGTTGTATTGCATGCCTCATCTCACAAATGCAGTGGTAGGCTTTGGTCATGCAACATCACTCGAGCTACTCCCACAATCGATTTGTTCTTCCTTTTGGCCACCCCATTCTGCTGTGGGTTATGGGGTGCCGTCAATTCCCGTTTAATTCCTTTTTCAACGTAGAAGTCTTTAAACTATTGGGAGACATACTCTCCACCATTGTCGCTACGCAAGGATTTTATTTTCTTTCCAGATTCTTTCTTTGCCAAGGCTTTAAACTCACAAAACCTCAGGAAGGTCTGATCCTTATTTTTCGTAAAGTAGATCCAGCATCTACGAGAAAAATCATCAATAAAAATAACATAGTACCCTTATTTAGTGGTGGAGGCTGTAGAGAAAGGTCCACAAACATCTGAGTGAACTCACTCTAGGATTGCTCCAGCTTTACTGTCTTGATCCAAAAAGGAAGATTTCACATACTTACCCAAGGTACAATCTTTTCATGTAGTTGTCTTCCCAAGTTTTCCCTTGGGTAATCTGGTAGAAATCTGCTACATGATCTTTAGGGCTCCATGGTGCAAGTGGCCCAGTATTCTATGCCACAACTTGCCAACATATTGGCTCTGCACCATCTCAGCTTTGGAACTCAAAGTAGCACAGTCGTCTACCTCTAGATTGTGGAGATTCCTAACTCAAATCCTTGTTCACTTTGCCTGTCCAATACCGATATGCCTCAAGGATACCTTTTCTTTACTAAATACTACTCATAGCCTTTATCTTCTAGCATAGTGATAGACACAAGATTCTTCTTCAGACCTGGTACATACTTTACATCAGTCAAGGTGAGGGGAGCTCCATGCTCCCTCTGAAACACAACCGTACCTTCACCTAAAACACGGTACTTTCCATCATCACTCATCTCGATCTGCATTTGGAGATCCTTCTCCTCCAAGGTACTGAAAAGATTCTTGTCACCTAGCATGTGGAATGAAGCTCCACTGTCCAATTACCACACACATCCCACCATGGATGAAACCATGCATGTGATAAGTGAGAGATCCAGCTCAAACTATGAGGCCAGTGCCTCACCATTAGATCCCTTTGAGGAACCCTTCTTGGATTTCTTCTATGAACAATTTGTAGCATAATGGCCCACTTCATGACAATGAAAGCATTGCACTTACGATTTGTCAATCTTCTTCCCACCATGGGAAGAACTGGATTTGGGATGGGATGCCTTCCCTTTCCCTTTCCTTTCCTTACTCACTAAGCCTAGATTTTCCTCATCATCTTGCTTCGATGAGGATCCATCTCTGGTGCTTCTTCTTATTTCCTCTTACATCAGATCCGACCAAAGTCATTCCCAATCTGGCAGTTTTTCTCTTCCATTAATCGAGTCTTGATAGCAATTGTGCAAGACTCACCATGTCATCATTAGTGGTCGTGATCCCTACACTTCCAAGCTCATCCTTGCAGGCAGTGAGATTGTTCAGATATGTAGAGATCATGTCACCATTTTCACACTTGATGTTATGAAGCTTGTGTTTCAGCACCAGCTTCCTCTAATCGTTGCTGTTTTGATATAGATCTTTCAATGTTTTCCACATTGAAAATGGTGTCTCCTTCCCATGGAGGCTAGAGATAATGTGGTCTCGAACTCCATCCAGGAGGATTCTCCTTGCTCTAGCCACACCTTTTTACCATTCTACCAATTGAGTAACATCAGTTGGCTTGGGGACTCCTTGATCAATGAATTCCTTTAGACCGTTATCCTCTAATATTGCTTCCATGCAATCCTTCTGGGCTATATAATTCGAGTTGCCATCGAGGACATACTCGAGCCTTAAACCATTGGGTGCCATTGGTGAATTTGAGATGTGAGAAGAACTCGATTTCTATATTCAAGAACCTCAAACTTCGAACTTCTCCTTCTTGTATACTGTTCTTCACCTTGATCACCTTTGCTTTGATACCATGTAGAAATTCCCTCTGTAGATCAACAAATTATGCAATAGACTAAAGCAAACTAGAAAATCTTCTTCTACAACACTTTGCGGAAGCTTAATCGAATTGAGCAAGATCAAGAGAGCACATATAACTAAGAATGAGAAATAAATCACACATAACACATAAAAAATAACCCGGGGAAAGCCTCAGCCTAAAACCCAAATCTTTGTGTTATCATACAAGTGAAATCTTGTTCAATTTACAAAAAGAATCAACTCTCAAGCTATCCTACTCTCTATGCATTCAAACAATACAACTCACAGACTAAATAGACACTGTATATGTCCTCCTCAATCCCTCCAAGCCTCCTATTTCCTTGCGCAGTTTTTCTTGGGGTCCAGTGAAGCCACATGTGTGAATTGGCCTCATCACACTCACAAAACCTGAAGAAGTAACTGTGTAATCCTCAAGGAAAGAATTCCTTCTGCATGCAAGGTATATTCACAATGGAATATTGTAGCAACTGATAGTACACTATCCCTCCATCTGATCTCAACTAGGTCTCTGTCTGAAATGACATGCATGAGTTATTTATGAGAGAATATTCATTTATTTGAAGTGCAGTAGTTACATGCATCCATGCATTAACTAACTGAACTCACATTAATTCAACAAACTGTTTGAATTAATGCAATTGGACTTGACTCAGTTAACTGATCCAACTAATTACAACTCAATATTACAACTCATCCTTATCTCTTTAAATGATGGATAAGTTCCTCAATTAATGGAGAAACTGTTGCATGTCCCCACATAGACTTCATGTTTGATTTTCTTTAACTAATTAACTCATGGTGAATTAATTAATTATTTTACAAACAACTGCTAAGATCAAATTCCAATTTTACTTTACTATTTTATTTTTAGGGATTGACTAAAATAGGAAGGTATCCCAAAATGCTATTTATAGCAGTACTGAATTTAGCACTTCTATATTTGGAATTTCTTGTTGCTGTTTTCAACACATTGGACCAGAAGAAACTTATAGTCAAAATTTAAAATGACAATTCGGTCCTAGCATGAGAAAACTTTCTTTAGATTCATAGTTGATACACTCTCACTAGTATAATTATATGTTTGTTATTTTTCCTTGACTAGCTTGAAGTCTATTTTTGCAATACAAACAAATCAAGGAAATGGATCAATGAATTTTAAAGGAATATTAAATCTAGAATTGGGTGAATCTCTACTATCATCATTTATAGGTTGTCTTGTCCTGAATAAAATTCCTAGGCTATATGGTATCCATTGTATACTTAGAATATGGAAATTTAAGCCTTAATTACGAATTGTTGAATTATGAGAGTACTCCTTGATGTTTAATTGAAATATCTTCTGGAAGCATATTTTCTTGAGGAAATTTTCTATGTGGTAAAATGTTTTTCCAAGAAGAAATTATTCTTGACGTTTCTAGATTAGAATGGTTATCTCATTTTTGATATAGGGAATATATTTATGGTAAATTTTATGGTCATATATTTGAAGATAAAGGAGCATCCTTTAAGGTCCAATTCCATGTTAGACATGGGTAAATAAATTCTTAGGAATCCTATGGTGATTACCGACATTGTATCTACCTTGTGTACAAAATTATTGGTTGTGCTTCTTCAATGAAATGGGTTCCAAAGATAGCTCTATGCCCCATACAAATGACGATATCATTGATGCACTAGGACCACTATCACATGACAATGTTCACCAGAGTGATGCTAATTTTCCTATGTACAAAATTGGACAAGCCTTGAAAAGGAAAACAAATTCATGCTAATAATTTATATGTGTATTGATGTTAAACTTACATATATCTTTATGTGTACATATATTCTATTTTCTTTTGTAATTAACATGGGCATTTGATACGTGAACAACATTAGATCAGCATGCCTCAAGTCAACATGCTTAATGTTAGCATGATAAGATAACATATTAATATGATTGTGCTTAACGTAAGTAATAGATGGGTGTGTGTAACAACACATATGAAGATATAATTTTCAACAAGAAATAAAGGAATGGGCAGCCATATGGTACAAAACAAGGTGGACCAAGCCCATCCTAACTAGGGAGAATAAGGCATCCCTACTAAAACATAAACCCTTAGAATATTGAAAGCCAAGTTAAAGATCTACGAGACAAAAAAAAAAATTCTCATTAGGAGACAATAAGACAAAGAAAACTTGAACACGGTGTTGCCACAAAACGTTTCCTATATGTAAGGATTATTGTGACATGCAACAAATGTTTGAGATATGGAAGGATGTCTAACTGAAAAAACTAGAGAGAAACCTCATAAGGTGGGATAGAAAATAAATCCATTGAGACTTCCCTTGATAAACAACGAAAGAAGTAAATATCATGTAAATTCCATATACATAAAACAACAACCAACAATGAAGAAAAAGATGAGGGAACTTGTCCTCAACCTCTCTATAATATTAAAAAGCTCTATTCAACTATTTCGAGGGATTTTTGGAATGTTAAAGTTGTTGAAGGCATTGGCAAAGGCACGGTCTAATTTTTTTTACATGTGCTTAGTGCTCTTGTTGAAGTGAATATGAATGTTTGATGTATTGTACAATCATTTGTTTGTCATTGTTGACTACATGTTTTTTTTTTTGGTTAATTTTGAGCATGAACATGCTTTGTGTTGTTGTCATGGTATTTTTATTTTGTCATTATTTTTTATTTCCTTATTTTTTTTTTCTCTGCAATGACTAAATTCTATTAACTGTAAATAAAAATAATTTTACATGGAGTTGAGGCTACAGGGGTCAAAGCCCGAGAGCCGTCAACGTTGCAAAACTGCCCCATTACAAAAAGAAACTAGGGATAACAGTTACAAAGTGCTAACAAACTGACATTAGACCTAGACATAGACTGATAGAAAGAGAGAAATACATCGGAAACAGATAAGCAGAGTTTCTGTGCAGACATCCGGTAAGAGGATGAACCCTTCCGCAGAGGGAAGCCAAAACCTGAGACTGACAAAGCCGAGCTGGACCGAGAGCAAAAAGACTGGAGGTAGCCATCTGAGAAAAAACCAGGAACCAAAAGGAGAAGTGCAATCACAGATGTCAATCGGCTTCCGCGTCCTCCCCATGAGTCTTCTCAACATCCCGACACGCACTGCCAATTCCAAGATTCGCATTGCCATCCGTCACATTGAAAGGGTTCGCCTTGCTGAGACTAGTGGTGCCTATGTCCCTTTCCACATCAATTGGGCCAATGTCATCCAGAGGAGGGATGCTTATTGGCTGAATATTCTCTTAACCAAGCTCACCCACTTGCTGAATTTCCTGATCTCCCTCATCCATGGAGTGCTCACTGTTGTGAGAAGGATTGGGTGCAATGCAAGACAGAGGGGAGATTTGATTTTCTTCTTCCAAGAGAATAATAGTAATGTGAGCAGTAATCAATGGCCTGTTCAAGTTACTTTGAAATTTGAAATGCGTTGTTTGGAAAGCACTGTTAGGAACGGGCTTGCGACCAAGGATCGAGGGAGGCAAATCCTCTTGAGAGGAGGTAAGGTTAATGGGCGAGTGAGCTGGGTCTGCCGAATGGCTAACAGAAGGCTGCTTGCCACTGCCTTGGTGTCCCCCAGAGCGGTTCCACCTGCTTTGGTGTTTCATTTTGACAAGCGAAGGAGAGGACACTGGGAAACCAAAGAGACTAGGGCTAGGAGCAGGGGAGTGGCCGAATTGAACTAGAGACCAGGGAACACAAACGGAGAAGACAAGAGATGGAGAAACAACACAATCAATACAAAAAACAAAAGTCTCAGACAACTTACCCTGAATCACCAAACTGATCCCTCTGTGGAGAGCGTTGGCGCATTCGAAATACTGCCAAAGAGAACAAGAGCTAGCCTGGAACTTGCCTCTGATAACGAGCCTTTGCTTAACATCACAACACACCTTAAACCAAAGCCTGGAGCTAGAAGACTGAACGTCAGAGGTGAATTGAGCACAGGAGGTCGGCATGCTTATAACCATCACCGGGCTGCGTTGGAGCGCGTCCTTCTTAAATGCGAACATCCTGTAGTGTCCTTCCCTCATTAACACATTCCCGCTGCGAGAGATAGATACCTGGGAGGCCACGCTGATCTGCAGGTGGCAGTACCTGAGGTCTTTAGTTTGCATTAGGGACATTCAATGTCTGAATGACACCCTCATTTGGGGATTTTTTATTTCCTTATTCATTTGGTATTGATTAAGCTTTTGGGTGTGAAAAAAAGGATTTCATGAAGAAGAGATTAGTAAAACCCAATTAGAAGTTTAGGACCCTAATTAAACCCTGTGCATGAGATAAATTCTAGTAGACGGTAGAATAATATAATGAGTTAGCCAAAAATGGCCTAGTTTGGGTTTGCTTAAACAAAATAGATAGGGACATGATAACTATGAAAATAGCATAAGAAGGAAGTGTCCCTAAACCTTAATATTTCTTAGCATTTATATATTCTACATTTAATGTATATGATAATGATGAGATGAATGTATAACAATGCCATTTCCTTTTACAAGTCATTTGTGGAAAACCATCATAGTAGGAGGATGAGTAATTAATGTTTTTAAAATATGATGACTATGTGAATATTATGATTGGGGTAAGTTGATAAGGTTACCCAATAAAAATCCCTATCATGTAAAGGACCATGAAGCAGGTGTTTAAGAATTTCCTCTTGATGTTAACTATCAATATATTCATATGCTTATGATATTTTTGTGGTCATGTTTATATTATGCTTATGACAAGGAAATGTTGAATACTGTATCAGAAAGTATAGTAACAGTTAACTAGATTCTTTAGTCAAATCATGAAGCACATACACCATTGAGTGTTTACATTGTTGTAACATGCTCAATGCTTGCAATTCATTCGTCTGTGAAATTATTAATTACTATCAAATAATAATTCCACCTTTATGTTCGAGTTCTGGGGGGATTTGTGGTGGAAAATGATATTCCTATCTACAAATGACTATGTTAATGCTAGATATTATTCCCAAGATCACTAGAAGGTGAGAGATAGGGGCGTATTTGGAGTTGTACGAAAATATTTTGTGGAGTATTTATCTTCCACTAAGTGTTTGCTTGGATGTGAAACCACTTAACGAGTTGGACATATATCCATCAAGGAATGGAAAATCCCAACAAACCTAAAGCATCTACAAGGATTTTTCAGGTTGACAGGATATTATGGATGTTTGTTAAGACTTATGGGAAAATAGTTGTGCCTATAAAAATATTACTAAAGAAAGATGCATTTTTTGGACTCCAGAAGCAACTAAGTCCTTTGAACATCTCAAAGAGGCAATCTGCCAAGCTCTGGTTTTAGCTACTCCAGACTTCATAAAAACCCTTATTGTGGAACGTGATGCCTTGGGAAATGGAATTGGTGTTGTTTTAATGCAAGAAGGAAGACCCATTGATTTTGAAAGTCATCCAATCAAGGGAAAACACAAACCTATTTACAAAAAGGAAATGTTGGCAATATTATTCCCTAAATAAACGGTGCCCTTACCTAATGGGAAGGCGCTTCAAGGTGAAAACAGATCAGCATAGTCTTAAATACTTTTTGGAACAAATATTATCTTTAAAAGAGTAACAAAAATGGGTCACTAAGATGTTGGTTTATGACTTTGAAATCATCTACAAAAAAGGGAAGAAAAATGTTGTTGCAGATGCAGTCTCAAGAAGGGATGAGGATGTGGAAGCATTTCTCTATGCCATTTCTATTATCTTACTTGACTAGATAACTAAAGCAAGGAAGGAATGTAAGAATGATGAAGAGATGTCGACACTCTATTCAAAAGTTGCAACAAGATCCCAGTACATATAATGCATTTATATGGAAAAATGTCTCATTTTCATACAAAGATCACTTATATCTATGTAAGAATTCCCAATAAAAAAAAATATATATTATTTTGTAATTGGAGGGAAGTCAAGATTTTTAAAAACATACCATGGGGTCAAGAAGGAATTTTTTGGGATGGCCTTAAATTTGATATTCAAAAGATTGTGGAAAAATGTTTAGTTTTTCAACCAAGTAAAGTTAAGACAATTAAGACCCTAGGTATTTTACAACCTTTAGCCATTCCAAGTCAATGTTGAGAGGAGGTATCAATGGATTTTATCACAAGTTTACCTAAGTCCAAAGGAACAAGTGTCGTCATGGTGGTAATTGATAGAATTACCAAGTATGCACTCTTTTGTGCATTATCTCATCCTTTTAAAGCCAATATAGTTGCTACTACATTTATTTGAACTATTCAAAAGCTACATTGAAACCCAAAGATTATTTTAAGTGACAAAGATCCCATTTTCACTTGAAATTTTTGGACGGAATTATTTTCTTGTCTTGGTACTCAATTAGCTCATAGCTCATCTTATCATCCTCAATCTGACGGGGAAATTGAGATAGTGAGAAAATTTTTGGAATGATACCTTCGTTGCTTTGTATTTGATAAACAAACACAATGGGTCAAGTGGTTACCTCTAGCTAAATGGTGGTATAACACTTCCTTCCTTATTGCAGCAAAAATGACCCCATTTATTTCACTTTATGGATATCATCCATCGTCCATCACATCATCTTTAAGAGAAAATTATAAGGTTCAATTAGTCAAATATCACATCGAGCATCAATAATAAGTTCTCCAACTCTTAAAGGATAACCTCACTCTGACACAAAATCGAATGAAGCAACAAGAAGGTCAACACCACAGTGAAGAAGTTTTGACGTAGGTTATTGGGTATTTTTACAGCTACGTCCATACAAACAAATGTCCCTCAAGCAATCTAAGAAGGATAATAAATTATCACCTAAGTACTATGGTCCTTACAAGGCGTTGGAAAAGATTAGTACATTGACATAAACATCAGAGTTGCTTGCATCTTCCCAAGTACACTTAGTTTTCCATGTTTTATGCTTAAAGAAGGTTATCGGTGACAAGATCCCAGTTCAAACAATATTTATAGAACTTGATGTGGAAGGAAAAATAATATTGGAGATAGAAGTCATCACAGAAACAAGAACTTGACAACTATGGAATTGATCAATTTCAGCGTATCTCATTAAGTGGAAGAATTTACCTACTAAAGATTCCACATGGTAAGATGAGAATTTTATACATAAGCATCCAAAACTACTCAAGCATTGAGGACAACACTTTATTTTTTGGAGAAGAGCATGTTAGGTCCCTATAATACTAGTGTAGTCCCCTTTTTTTATTGTTAGTGTAGCCCTCTTATTATTATTTTTGTGCCCATGTATCCCCCATATTGTTATTGTTATGCCCCATAGAAGCCCACTATTGTTATTGTTGTGCCCTTACATTATTTTTATTATATAGGATATGATTATATTGTGACCCCTTAAACTCCTATATATACCAAGGAGGTCTTGTCATTTGTATCATCCAAGAATTGTTCATTTATGTGATGTAAAATGAGGTTTCCCCTCGAAGAGGCTTATTTTCAAATCATTGATATATTTATTCTTCTATTTTTTGATATGGTTACATAATAATTTTCTTGGATGTGAAACCATTTAGTGAGTTGGAAATAAAGACAAATTTTCTTGGTAAATATGAAGCTAGACTCATTACCTATGGAACCAAACAAACTAAAGATTAACTATAGAGAAAATTATTAGTTATTAGTTTAAATGATTTCTATGTTAAAATCATGGTTAAAATTGATTCAAATTTGTTATGATCAATCTCATTAGAATCATGTGTGTACAATGTACGTAAGCTACTAAAATATCTAGCATGGATGTATGAAGCTAATTATAAGAAACATCATAGAAGTGTAGTGGATGCATGCTGAAGCTAAATACTTTAGGAAATAAACCATAGAAATGATACTGGAACCCCATGTTAAGCAATAATCTCCATGAGATATTCATTGACTAATGTGTTGTGTTCACAAAGCAAGCAAGAGGGATGCCTCAACTATGAAGACCCTTCTTGTGGGAGGAATCCTTGCCAAGGAGTACATTCGTGAGGGACTTGGGAGGTAGAGAAGGGGATGTTTGAACATGGAAGGTGTTTGGCTGCAAGGAAGAGGAAACCAAAGTAAATTAGATTTTCAAGTAGTCATGTGCATACTCAATGAGATAAAAAATACATGGGGTATGTTTTAGGTAGAAAGAAGCCGAATATGTTCGTATGAAGACATTGAACAACATGGTTGGAATTGACAAATTTAGGATGTGAGAGATAGCATTGATGTAAGGAGTCATGAGTATATGTACTATTTATCTCTATTCTCTTCTATATAACAGTAGGGATTGTATTCCTTTAAGGGGGTGGGGTTTGTAACATCCACCAAATTTACTCATGTTATTTTAAATGTAGTAATGATGACCACACCAACAAGGAGAGAGACATGAATGGTTGAAACTCTAATCAATGATTGATATTAATAAATTAAAAACTAATTTAATTAACACAACTGAAGGTTAGACTTCCTTACAAATCCTTGTTCTGATGGAATATTGTTGGGTTTTTCTTGTTGCCCTTAAAAGCTACACCCTTATGTGTTGAACTAAATATTAGATCCTTTTTTTAGTTGGGAAAGGCCATCCTCTATTCTGGCTAAATTTTAATTAATACGATTAGAACAAATTTATTTAATTGATGGATTCATCTCTTTTCTATATTTATGAAAGGATAGGTTGGCTGGGCCATGCCAACCCCAAATTTTTTTTTCCTTGAACTAAAATTAAAATTGTTGGTTTCTTGTAAAAATTTTCTAGCTAGTTTATGTCCTATGGGTAATGGATCAGAATTGCAAAAGAACATAAACTAAGTAAACCTAGTGATGTTTTGAAGACTTTAACAGTGAAAAATAAATAACAAGCAGCATCACAAAACAACAATTTGATGACAGAATTCACCACTCCTTGGCTACATCTCCAGGTGCAACTTCTAAGGTTGGTCCTTTAAATTATATGCTCAAATTTAAGATTACATCAACATAAGATGCTCAAATTGCAAAAATAACATTTCCATAGTGTCTAGAAAACCCAAAACTCCTATGTAAGCTATTCTTCGGCTCAACAGGCTAAAAAATGGCCAAGTTAGGCCTTCTTCTTCATTTCCCTACTAACTGTTTTGCAAAATCGACTTTTCGTCAACAATGCCAATGAATTTTGCTTAGGTTCAACCACAAATCCACCAATAATGGTGCATTTTGTTGAACAATTAGTTTGACAGCCTATTGAGGCCTCACAAATCGCTTCCACAACATTAGGGATAACTACTCGGTCCAGACATTAAAACATCTCCTTTTCCATTTGGGGTAGTGGCTCTAACTAGTTCAATTAGGTCTATTTACCTTCTCCCAGCCACTATTAGCTTTAAATATATCTTTTATTGTTAATATCTAAGTCCATTAGATCAATTCTTCAAGTTGATCATGCAAGAAGAATGATTCTTAAGTTGTTTCTTGGAACAACCAAACCAATCTAAAGTTTTGCCTCAAAAGAGGACTTTTAGAAATGTAGAATAATCTAAATGAAAACTAATTCTAAAATGCAAGAAAAAGGAACTAAGTCCTAATCCTATCTCAATTAGGTAGATAAAGATCGAATCCAATCGAGAGCAATATATTTAAATGATTTGGGATTTAAATATGTTTGGATTATAATGAATATCAAGATAACGAAATAGTTCAATTAACTGACATTATGAATACCAAAACATGTTCTGTTTAGAGACATATTAATTGAAATAATCAACCGATAACATTTATGAAGTAGTTCACAAAATGATATTGATTTTTAAATCAACAATTCAAATAATTAACAAGAATATGAGGAAATAGTTCACAACATATCATTATTTATTAAATCAATATTAAATGACATATTTATGAGCAAATAGTTACTCATAAATCAGAATTCAACACATAAGAGCATAGATAAATAATAATATATGATTGAGACAAATTACTCATATCGACAATAGTGCACAAATATGAATAAAATGATACATTCTTGCCATTATAAAATGAAACTAGTATTTAAAACAATAGTATTAAAAATACGAATTTATTAAATTCATTTATCTAGCTATGATCTCCAACAGTCTTTTACAATGCTTGAACTTCTGTTTTTAAAATAATAGTTGTAATAGTACAAACTCTGCCATCAAAACAAAATTCAGAGTGCAAAAGAAAAATCCTCAATAATCCTTCACATCTGAGCTTTCTCCTCTATCCTATAGCTCTAAATATTTTATACAATAATGTTTTCAGGAATTCATGAATTGCAGAGAAGAGTAGAAATACCATGTAATAAGCAATCTGAGAAGATAAATTCACTATTTATTTATGAACAAAAAAAAGGCCCAAAGATACAAATACCAAATGCACGTTTTTCAACTCATAAAATAAATAGCAACAGTTTAGTCTTCTCACAAAGATGATTCTAGGAGTACAGTAGTGCAACTTCTCAATTTTTTTCAATGAAATTTCCTAAAACAATGTTCCATTTGTTTTATTGAGAAAAGTGTGAAAGTACAATAGTGCAAGATTTTGTAAGCCCTTATTCATGAAATTCTAGCCGGTGGTTCAATGTCAACGACTTGTTTAAATAGCTGCTACTGAAAACAACCTCTTTTGCTTCAAGCGTTAAGAGAATTGAACAATTCCTTTCAATCACGTATCTGAAAAAACAAAAATTTCATCATAATCTCTTGATCCTTTTGTTCTTTCAAATCAACCTTATTTCTTGATTAGATTCTCTAGGTGTTTATCAGTTTATCTAAATTGAACTTCTACTTATTAGCATAGTTGTCCTCCTCTGTCATGAATCCGAACACAGAAGACAAGAATTGATAAGATAAAAATAAATGACACTAATAAGCGAGCTTCATTTGGAAAAAAATGACATTTGCAGAAAATTAGGCTTAAAACTTGGAGCATAACAATCACAATTGTAAACAATGTGGAGGAGAAACAAGAGTAAACCTTTAATTTTATTTGAAATATCGCAATTGTGGAAGAGAAGATGGAACAGGGATATGGTGGAGTTATATCAAAATCAACTATCAGAGCGGAGACAAAGGAATGGGCATGAAGTGGAAAGTTGAGTAAGGCCTGTGGTTGTTTAATTAAATCGCAATCGCAACAACATATCTGTTGAAAATAGAAACATGAAATGATAAAAATAGAATCCAGGAATTCCAATTTTAATTTGTCCTTGAATTAAAATTGTGAATTAAATTCGAATTTAGTCTCACCAACTGCTTGGAAATAATTAATTAATTCATTATGGAATAATTAGTTGGAGAAATTCAAGTTAGAAGTCTTTATGAAGTCAGGCAACGATTATCCCTTAAATTAAGGAGATTATCCATTAATTAAGGAGATAAGATTGAGTTATATTTGAGTTGTAATTAGTTAGCTCAGTTTACTGAGTTAAGTCCAGTTAAATTAGTTCCAAACTATTTGAGGAATTAATTGTGAGTTATCAGTCAGTTGATGCATGCATTCACTCAACGAGTGTACTCCAGATAATTGAAGATTCCCACATTAGAAACTCTTGCTTGTCTATTCAGAGAAATATCTAGTTGAGCTAAATGTCAAGGACATGTTACTATCAGTTGCATGTGTTTTCCTATAAAGGAAACTCATCCATGTAGTCAAGGTAAGGTTCCTTGAGGATTGCATAGTTATGACAGTGTGTTAGAGCAGTGTGTGAGAGCAGTGTTACACTGGGTGAAGGAGATCATCCCAAGGGTAACTGTGCAAGGAAATAGGATATTGGAGGGTAGAGGAGAAGGCTTGTGAGAAGCTTTGATTTCCTGTGAGCATCCAGGAGGATTGTACAAAGAGCTGGCTAGTTGTGAGAGCTAAGGCTTTATATAATTTTGAAGTATTTCCACCTTGTATGTTAATACAGATAGTGGGGATTTTAGCTGAGGTTTTGCCCAGAGTATTTTCTGTGTTTCATGTGTATTGATTCTTCTTCTTATGGTTATACAAGTTCAGCTTTGATTCAGCTCGATCTTTAAGCTTCCGTAAGTTTGATAGTAGAAGTAGATTATAGTATTTTTCTTTGGTATATTGTATTAGCGAGTTAATCTACAATCAAATTTTCTACATAGATCTTAGAGGTAGATTTGTAGAGAATTTGCAAGAAATTATACATGGTATCAGAGCTGAGTTTATCAGAGTTGTGAACAATATACGAAAAAGAGAATCCGAAGTTTGAAATTCAGGGTTGTAGGTGCAAATCGAATTCTTATCATACTTCAAAGTTGGCAAATGGTGTTCTATGGCTTGAGACTCGAGTATTCCTTGGAAGGCATCTCGAATTACATAGCATGGCAATATTGCATGGAGACTATATTAGAAGACAATGACTTGAAGTATTTCATTGATCAAGAAATCCCAAAGCCAGGTTCAACTAATGCACAAGAGTTGGCTGAGTGGAAGAAGTTTGTGTTGAGGACAAGATGGATCATCCTTGAGAGAGTTCGAGACCATATTGTCTCGAGTCTCCATGGGAAGGATACTCCATATTCAATGTGGAAGATATTAAAGGACCTCTACCAGAACAGTAGTGACTAGAGGAAATTAGTGCTGAAGGATAAGCTTCAAAGAATCAAGATGGAGAACGGTGATACTATTTCCACATTTCTGAACAAGGTCACCACTTGTAGAGATGAGCTTGGAAGTGTGGGAATAAATATTGACGATGATGATATGGTAAGCCTCACTCTCCTTGGCCTTCCAAAGAGTTGGAATAGATACCAAGACTCTGTGAATAGAAGGGAGAAACTACCAGATTGGGAATGAATGTGGTTGGATCTCATGCAGGAGGAGATTAGGAGGAGCACACGAGATGGTTGTTCTTCCAACGATGATGAAGAAAATCTGGCCTTACCGAGTAAGGCAGGGAAAGGGAATGGGAATGCTTCCCATTCCAAACCAAATTCTTCTCATGGAGGGAAGAAGGGTGACAAGTATAAAGTGAGATGCTTTAATTTTCACGATATGGGTCATTATGCGACTAATTTCCCATCAAAGAAGTCCAACAAGGGATCCTTGGATGGATCGGAAGGTGAGTCATTAGCCTCTTAGTTTGAAATGGAATTCACCCTCATCGCATACATGGTATCATCGATGATGAGTTCTGGTTGGTATCTTGACAGTGGAGCCTCATTCCACACAGTCGATGATAAAAGTTTATTCAGTACCTTGGAGGAGAAAGACCTCAAGATTCACATAGAGATGGGTGACGATGAAAAGATTAGTGTTTCAGGAGTTGGCACGATTGCTTTTCAGAGGGAGCATGGAGCTCCTATCACCTTGACATATGTGAAGTATGTGTCTGGACTCAAGAAGAACTTGGTATCGATCGTGATATTGGAGGACAAAGGCTACGATGTTTTTTTTAGTAAGGGAAAGATTTTCCTTACACAAGAAGGCTGAAGTTGGGTAGGGTCCATTGAGAGGTTTTATCTCATGGATCGTGCCTTGCTATGGGAGCCCAAAGTACATAGTAGCAGAAGGAATCAGTGGGATTGATGCAGTCAAAGATCAAAGTGACAGAGGCTAGAGTAGTTAGATACTAAAGAGCGCAGAGAAGGATTGACAACATTGCAGAAAGGTTGAGTAAGTAGAAGCACAGAGTTTTCAGTTGATAGAGGCAATAACAGTCAGAGACTTTGATGGCAGATGCATCATACTGATTCAGGTTGGATGTTTTTTGTTTCTGGAGTTGCTGGAGCAACAACACTAGAGAGAAGTGTTGCATGTAGAATATTCCAAAGGTTCAGGATTGGGATCGAGTTGAATTCCTTTCTTGTTGAGAGGTAGTGTTGAAAATAGCAACTAGAAATGATAAAATAGAATCCAAGAATTCCAATTTTAATTTGTCCTTGAATTAAAATTGTGAATTAAATTCGAGTTTAGTCTCACTAGCTGCTTGGAAATAAGTAATTAATTTATTATGGATTAATTAGTTGGAGAAATTCAAGTTAGAAGTCTTTCTGAAGTCATGCAATAGTTATCCTTAAATTAAGGAGATAAGATTGAGTTATATTTGAGTTGTAATTAGTTAGCTCAGTTTACTGAGTTAAGTCTAGTTAAATTAGTTCCAAACTATTTGAGGAACTAATTGTGAGTTATCAGTCAGTTGATGCATGCATGCACACAACCAGTGTACTCTAGATAACTAAAGATTCCCTCATCAGAAACTCATGCATGTCTATTCAGAGAATGATCTAATTGAGCTAAATGTCAAGGACAGGTTACTATTAGTTGCATGTGTTTTCCTATAAAGGAAACTCATCCATGCAGTCAAGGTAAGGTTCCTTGTAGTTCTAACACTGTGTTAGAGCAGTGTGTGAGAGCAGTGTTACACTGGGTGAAGGAGATCATCCCAGAGGTAACTGTGCAAGGAAATAGGAGCTTGGAGGGCAAAGGAGAAGGCTTGTGAGAAGCTTTGATTGTTTGTGAGCATCCAGGAGGATTGTACTGAGAGCTGGCTAGCTGTGAGAGCTAAGGCTTTGTATAATTTTGAAGTACTTGCACCTTGTATGATAATACAGATAGTGGGGATTTTAGCTGAGGCTTTCCCATGAGTATTTTTTGTGTTTCATGTGTTTTGATTCTTCTTCTTATGGTTATATGTGTTCAACTTTGATTCAGCTTGATTGTTAAGCTTCCGAAAGTGAATTTCTGATGATTGAAGGGATTGTGCTAGGTCATACCATTCCTTAGCAAGGATTACAGGTGGATCCTAACAAAATTGTTATCATCCAAAAGGTTCCACCTCCTCAAAAGGTAAGAGATGTTTGGAGTTTTCTAGGCTTAGCAGGATATTATAGAAGATTCATTAAGGATTTTAGTAAGCTAGCCTCGCCATTGTTTGGCCTCTTAGGGAAAGATGTTGAGTTTAAATGGACTGACGACTGTCAAAGGGCTCTGGATGAGTTGAAAGATAAGCGGGTGTCCACCCCGATCTTGAGAGGTCCAAACTGGGCCCTATCTTTCCACATCCACATCGATGCCTTGAACAAAGCCATAGGGGCAGTCTTAAGACAAGTTGAGGAGAAACTACCATATACCATATACTTTGTTAGCAAAAACCTGTCCAAGGCAGAGATGAACTATACTGTAACTGAGAAAGAGTTCCTGGCTGTAGTCTATTCCCTAAACAAGTTCAGACACTACATAACTGGTTATCAAACATTCGTACACACTGATCATGCTGCAATTAGATATTTAATGAATAATCCTGATGTAAATGCTCATATCATTAGATGGTTACTTTTGTTGCAGCAATTTGATTTGACCATTGTTGACAAGCCAGGTAAGGAAAATGTTGTTGCTGACTTCCTGTCTAGATTGGATTTGCCTGCAGGTGAAGAGGGGACAGTGGATGACCAGATGCCAGATGACACCTGTTTGTTATCTCAGTACTCTCCCCATAGTTTTCTGATATAGCAAATTACTTGGTCTCAGCACAGTTCCCTCCGCACCTATCCTCAAAGGAGAAGAGCAGAATTGTGAGGAAGAGTGCCCCATTAACTTGTATTGGGGGAAACCTATTTAAACATGGCCCAGATCAGATCTTGAGGCGTTGTGTTAGGGAGGAGGAAGTCTTTGACATCCTCCTAACCTGTCATGATGGGCCTTGTGGAGGCTACTTTGTAGCAAAAAGGACCGCCTTCAAAATTCTACAGGCAGGCTACTATTGGCCTACTCTTCATCAAGATGTCAGAAGATACCTCGGCCAGTGTGACCGATGTCAGAGGATGGGGAAACCAACTCCAAGGGATGAAATGCCCCTCCAACCTCAAGTGACCTTCAAGCCATTTGAGAAGTGGGGCATGGATTTTGTGGGTCCTATCAACCCTCCTTAAAAGCAAAGGTATTACATCATTGTTTGAACCGACTACCTGACAAAGTGGGTAGAAACAAAGGCAATCATGGCAGCGACAAAAGAAAAAGTGGTTGAGTTTCTAAGGGAGAATATCTTCTACAAATTTTTCTACCCAAGAGAGTTAGTCACCGATCAAGGAAGCCAATTCACCTCTAACTTGATTGAAGACCTGCTCGTTCATCACAAGATCAAGCACAAAACTTCAACCCCATATCGCCCACAAGCAAATGGGCAGGTGGAAGTAACTAATAGAGCGTTGGAGGAGATTTTGACTAAGGTGGTGAGCAACAATAGAAAGGATTGGGTAGATCACCTGGTTGAGGCCACCTGGGCCTACAACACCAGTTGGAAAACTACAACAGGGTTCACACCTTATGAGCTGGTCTACGGGAAGAAAGCTTTGTTGTCCATATAATTCGAGTACAACACATTGAGGGTGGAATCTCAGCTGGACCTAGATCTCAGCCATGCACAATGGGAAATATTATTGCAGTTGAATGGATGATGAACAGAGAATGCAGGCCCTCCTTCACTCAGAAGTGGTTCAACTCCAAAGAAAGATATGGCATGATCGACACCTTAATGAAAATCAATTCCAGCCAGGAGATTGGGCGCTGTTGTATGACTCAAGATACAAGGATTTCAAAGGGAAGCTGAGGACAAGATGGTTAGGACCATATATAGTGCAAAAATGCAACGACAATGGTTTAGTCCTTATCAGGACCATTGATGAAGAAGCCATCCCCATGCTCGTCAATGGGCACCGTTTGAAAATCTACAGGAAACCCCTTTCGAGGCAGGAGTTCATTGAAACTTTAGACAAATCAGTGCTGGTAGTGGAGTAGGGCCCTGTCTCTATTACACCCACACTTTGATCATAAAAAAAAAATCTAGGAATAAAAAGATCCTTGGGTGAAAACCTCTTCGAGGTGCCCAGGGCAGACAATGAGGGTGAAAACCTCATGAAGGTGCCCCAGCTGTATCTCTCAAAAAAAAATGGAATAAAAAGATCCTTGGGTGAAAACCTCTTCGAGGTGCCCACGGAAAATAGTCGGGGTGAAAACCTCATGGAGGCGCTCTAGCTGTCTCTCAAAAAAAAAAGAAAGAAAGAAAAACAGGCCTGATCTCTGTGAAATAATTGCAGGTTGCAGGGAATACATTGCAGGTAAGGAGGGTCACGCAAAACGAGGATAAGGGTCCGTACCAAGTTATAGGACATCCCTACAGACACTCCCTCCATGGCCACTGACCTTTCCTAGTATTTGATCACATTCAGGTCGAGATTCCACCTTCTACAGGAAGTTCTGGGCTTTCTACAGGAAGTTCTATATTTCTACAGGAAACATCCTGTAGAACATTTGGGCGAGCCAAAATCGATTTTGGAGAGGAATCTGAAGGTTGGAATCTACTTGTTGGGCCTACAACCACCCCTGTTATCATTCATCACTGTACGTCACCCCTGTTTCATCTCTTTACACCTCCATCACCCACATGGTTATGTGTTCCTGCACAGTCATACAAGAAACCCTGTTTTCCTCAGATTGACAACAATTTTTTTTTAAGAGACAAGTCAAGCAACAAAGTCTCGCACACCCTACCTATCCAAGCTCCATCTAGACTCTTCATCAACGAATATAGCCCTGCTCCTCTAGCCTACATCACGGGAGGAGAAGCAGCTACAGGACATCCTATAGGAATCCCGGAGTGGCTGATTCCTCTGGAAGACATACTCCGGAGGCAGGGGCACCCGAAACCAACAAAGGAAACATGTAACTGATTCTCAAATACAAATTAGTAAAGTAAACAACTTCCTTTAAGTGATCTATCAAATCATTAATGCGAGGAAGAGGATAACGATTCTTTACCGTGATCATGTTCAAAGCTCGAAAATCCACACAAATGCGTCATGTACCATTTTTCTTTGGAACCTAGAAAATAGGAGACACATAAGGAGATGTGCTAGGCTTGATGACCCCTTTGTCAAGCAACTCTTGAATTTTCTTTTTAATCTCTGCATTATCCAAAACTAAAATTCTATACATGCCAATATTTGAAAGTGGTGCATCGTATTGCAACTGAATCTCATGTTGGATTCCTATTTTAGGAGGAAACCCTCTAGGTTCCTAAAACATATTTTCATAAGTGCTAACAACTTCAACCAATTCATTCTTGAGTTTAGAATCATCGTGTGAAAGCTTCAGATTCAATAGTATCTTTAGCTTTAATTATCAACAACACAAAATTCTTACTAGCGTTTACAAGCCTTTTCATCTTACCAACACTAACAAGAGATAAGTTCATCTTCTTGCGATGTGATCTAAGAATATATTCAATTTCATCATTAAAAAGATGATATTTTATTTCATGATGATAGAATATGGATTTTCGATCATACAAGTATGGAATCCCCAAAAAAATCCCGCAAATATCAAGCGGTACAAAATCAAGTTCTACTTCATTTATAAAATTAGCAGTGATGACAAATTTGAGTTTACATTTTCTTGTCACTTGTAATTTGTTATCATCAGGGTCAATCTATCAAACAATGTATCAACTTTTGTAAGTTTTGTAATGACCCTGATATGGAAAACATCACTTCTTTCTTTATCATTTTGATATTCAATAGGCTTACTAAAAGAACTATTATTTGGATTAGAAGCTATATCTTTCATTCCCATGGCTGTGATTTTGGTTTCATCACCTGAATCTGATCCTAGATCTTGTTGATTTGTAGCAACACTCTTTCATTTCCCCTTGTTATTGAACTTCTTTGGTCTCATTTTTTAATGCAATTTCCAACAGTGATATTCATCATGGCCTTCTTTTGAACAATGTTTACAAGTAAGTTTCTCTCCCTCTTTCTTAACTGTAGCATTCTTTTTTCCTTTTTTCTTTAAACTTCCCCTTTCTTTTGTTTCCATATTTGGAAGTCTTCTTGCTAGTCTCTTTAGGAACATTCCTACCTCTTGATTCTAAATGAGTTTTCTGAACATATACTTCATCTAGATTGGTGGGATTAAACATAAGTATAATATGTCTCAAATAACTGTGTAATCCACCTATGTATTTAAGGAGAGTATCTTGTGAAGACAAATTAGCACCCAAGATTAAAGATCTTCTCCTAAATTCTTGTGTGTAACTTTGGACACACCTTTCGCTTGTCTAAAATTTTTCCAATCCATAATTTCTTTTTTCATGTAAGCTAATGGCTAAAATTTTCTTCTTAGTGTAGTTATAAAATATTTCCAATAAGAGATAATTTTACCACTTTTCTTCAAATCTTATTGAGTTATGGCCTCCCACCAGATGAGGATTTCACTTTCCAAATGAAGAGAAGAAAGTTGTATATTTTTAACATCATATCAATCTTTTGAATCGTTCAATAAAATTCAATTTGACGAACCAAATTATCCAACTTTTAAGAATTTACTTCCCCATTGCACATAGGAAATTCAAACTTGAAATCAAGCTTAATCAAAGGAGACTTAACATGTCCTTTTGGAGATGGAGGAGTAGGTCTATGAAACGAAGGAGGTGAAAAATGAGGTGAGGATGGAGGTGTATATGGATGTGTAGGAGGGGGTGAAAAAGAAGGTGAGGATGGAGATGAAGGAGGAGGTGGTGGAGGATTTCTCCCATCACCACCATTACCTTTTCGATGATTTGAAATTTTTCCTTACAACCTTGTTTTCCTCTCATTGTACAACACTTTCACCATCTCAAACATATCATAGAAAGGATTTCTAAAAACTCTTTCGTCCTCAGACATCAACTCTTTTCCTTCTTCATGTGCCATGAATGGTGGAATTTGTGGAGTTTTTGACCTCCTTCAACCATTTTGAATGTTTCATTCTTCAATCACTCCTCCTCTTCTCAATTTGGACCTTGTAATCATTCAAGAAAACACTTTAAAAAATTGTCAAAGCTTCACAACAACGATGCTCTGATATCAAACTGATCTGAAATTGAAATTGAAGGTTTCTTGTAAAAATTTGCAAGATAGTTAATGTCTTATGGGCAAGGGATTGAAATTGAGAAAGAACATAAACTTAGTAAAATTATTTACATTTTTCAGATTTTAATAATGAAAAATAGACAACAAGCAACATCACAAAACAACAATTTGATGACGGAGTTCACCCATCTTGGTCTACATCTCTAGGTCTAGTTTCCAATGTTGGACCTTTAAATTATATGCTCAAATTTGAAATTACATCAACTTACAATGCTCAAATTTGAAATGAAATCAACTTACAAATGCTCAATTTAAAAAAGAACACTGCCATTGTGTCCAAAACACCAAAAACCCCTATTTAGGCTCTTCCTGGGCTAAAAAAGGCTAAAAAGGGGCCAAGTTAGGCCTCCTTCATTTCTCTGCTAACTCCTTTGGAAAAATCGACCTTCCATCAAAACTGGAAACAAATTTTCTTTGGTGACCTTGCACATCGAAGGTTTTGCATAGGTTTAGCCACAAATCCACCGATAATGGTGCATTTTATTAGACTGTTAGTTTGACAACCACACCCTATTTCTTTGTCCCCAAGTCGTCTATATGACATCCATGTGATCGGGGAGTGCGAGCTAGAGGCCACGTGCCTTGTCGGCCCCCTCCTAGTCATGTGAGGTGTCATATGGTTGCGAGATAGACATGGGAAGGGTGCCATGCACCCACCCCTCTTGTTCATTCTACTAGTGGTTACATTGGTAACATGGAACCCGGGGCTAGGGACATACTCCTTGCCCATTCCACCTTTAGCCCTGGCCACGCAATACTCTATATGTCTTAGGGATGAGGTGGTCAAGTAATCCTGGCAGCCTAGCCCTCTCCCCAATGTTCTAACCAGTACATAATAAATTAAAACAAGCCACCATTATATAACAAGAACCACGATGGAATATTGGTAGTGTGGTAGTTTGTGTTGGTAGAGATCATGGGGTTGAACCTCAAGAGGCCAGTTGGTTCAACAAACAAAATTTTTCACAAATATCGAGGATCACGTGGCACCCTCTAATTGGCCAAAACCAACCAATGAAAACATGCCAACTACCATAGTACGATAATGCCACACGTACAATTTTGTTTGGCTCCATGTTGCACATTCACCCTACTGATGTCAGCACCATGTTAGCATACAGACTACCACATGGTAGCCATACACTGACTAGTCAACCTTGCAAGTTGACTTTTTTACTATTTTCCAAAAACTTCAAAATGCGATAACCTCCTAATATGACGTCAAATTGAGGCAATTCAAGTGTCATTGGAATCATAATGATAAGATCTACGATTTGGCACAAGTTTTCGGATATTTTGAGCACTTTCATTTTTGAGCATATTCTTGATCCTCTGGATCATTCCTCTTCATGGTTTGAGGAGTTAAGGCACAATTGTGGAGGAAATGAAGAGCTAAGGTAAAACCCACTTTTCCATGACAAGGGATGTAAAGGCAGTGGCGCTACAATGTATAAACACATTGCCTCGTAGGAGAGAAGTGGAGCCAATTTGTATTTTAGGAACCAAACCATCTCTTAGAACTCTAGCATGTTTGTATTTCCTCCTACTCTATTGTTTCCATCAAATTGAGCTCTTTAGAGATCTAGCTCCTTCACATTAACTCCCAGACATGCTCTAATAGTCCATTCTTATGAAATTTTGAGAATTTCTATGGTTTAAAGCACTTATGTGATGGGCCAATTCCCTTGGTGTAAATTCATTTGTGCAAATAGTCCCTCAAGCCCTTTATTTAGCTCAATGGTGGTCAATTACAAGGCAAATAATGGTACAATTGGCCTACGATAGTGAGGAGAGTGGAAGTCCATCTTTTAATTGCTTGTAAAATGATTCAAATAGGTAATCTTTTTTGTACTCTTGGATTTATAAACACAGAGGGATATTCATTCAAGATAACTCTGTATGGCTTATGATTAAATGCACATACATTATATATACTTTATGATAAATATTTTTCTATGAAACTTATGAGAATTTGTTTTTATTCTAATAATGTTATTTAATCATTTATACTAGTCAAGATTAAAAAATATATTTTAGTTTAAAGATCAAAATCTTATAATATTTAATTTATTTAATGAGCAATCAGGCAATTTTACACTCTAAATTAGTTCATAATTAGACATGCATGGCTTAATCTTTGAGACAAGCATATGACTACTAACATAATCAACCAGGGATATCTAAAAAATGCATCCCTTCCGAAGAGTAAGGACTTGGTGCACGTCTCAAACATGAAATTAAGCCATGCATATCTAAATATAAACTAATATCTATTTTTTTTATGACACCATAATTTCTTAATAGGAAAATATATAAATAAATATATAAAAATAAAAACACACAAATTTGATTGAATATATGCGAAAATTTTATTCCATACTTGATTGTAAAAAACGTCATGAAAAGTAAGAAAACACATATTAATTATGTGAAAAACATCTAGTAAAAAAACGTAAATATACTTTGAAAAGTAAAGTGCATCCACCTAAACTAATCTTGTAAGTTTTACCATATTGTCCGTAGGTTGGACAGATCTAGACATTGTTCTACTTTTCGCAGAAGGATAGGTGGGTGTATTTGATGTTGGTTATTGGAAATTTGATAAATGTATTGACCGGTATGAAGGAGGCGATTGTTTCAGTTGGAGAAGGTTTTGTTATTGAAGCAAAAGAGTGTTGGACATAGAGTTAAGAAGAATATATGGGAAGTTTGTGTTATTCGGGTTTAAGATGCTCTTATTCTCTCCTGTTGCAAGAGCTAAGTGAAGCAGCAGCATTGGAATTATTCTCATCATTCTCATCCCGAGGAAAGTGGGAATTACCCTCTGAAGGAGGTGAAGTTGGAGAAGACTTTGGTTGGGGATGAGATAAGGACATGTCTAATTTGGGGGCTTTGTTGGCTCCTAATTTAGCATTCCGATCCGCTATCTCATTCGCAATGATTCCCGAATTGACCTTCACCCTGTGCAACCACACTTCCGTAAACCAACCATCATCCTCGATCTCTTTCAAAATCATCGGACCCAAGTCCTCCTTGATATCCAGAAAATTCTCGTTATTTCTGAGGCGTTCCAGATACGTAAGCGCCTTTTTGCACTCCGTGAAGATGTCAACGCGATGGCGGGATTTGTGATGTGACTTGACATGTGTGATGGCGTCGAGTATCGCTTTCAGTTGTAACGGAAACTCATCATTTTTGTGGTATTCGTAGGGGTAGGGTTTTGATATATTTATATGAAGTCCAGTGGAGTAAACTCCATATCCGCCTCGGCCCGTACTGGAATGCACGAACCCGTCTGTATATATGAAGTCGTCAAAGTTTCGATTCACACAGCCGCATCCACGCTTCTTAGTCCTTACCCTCACCAGATCATCCCGATGACAAATTTCAAGACGGTCCATTTACGTTGTTGCTTATTATTATTATTGTTTTCACGTACTATATTGTCCACTACTTGGTTTACCTTAGGCCATGTTCTACCCTTCATTAAATAGGGTGAATATCGTTATAATATGATCCAAAAGCCACGTCTGTCTGTGAAACCTACCGTGAACATCAGACACGTCATTTCATTACAACTACAATAACACAATAATTTCCACACAATACCCCAACCTCCATCGTATTTCCTCTTATATATATCCTCCACTACAACTAGATGTATCTTGTTAACATATTTAGCTTCTACTAGATAACGTTTGAGATTAGAGAATTAATCTACTTAATAATTTGTTTAGCCAACAAATAGAGATGCATCTAGTATACAAAAATATTTTGCAAGACAAACTATACCAATATCAACCTTCCCTTAACTGTAAGTCACTTTAGCGACTGAATAGTTAATTTTTTCTCAAATTTTTAAATCAACCAACACGGCTCCATAACTATTTGGTTTCAAGTGAAAACCAAGATATTTAAAACCATTTTCCAATGCAATCACATCAACAACAAATAGATCAACCATCTCTAAAACAATGTTGTGTTCAAAGATAACTTCAATAAGGAAACCTATGGCATCACCAAAAGTGGAATTGATCTGATCTAGATATTTCCATTCCAATGTGGAGACATTCCCAAAAATTAAAACATCATCCAACAACATAAGGTGTGTAATGTAAATAATTTTTTGGGATTTTAATACCCATGAAGTATTCTTCGTTTTTCATTAATTATCAATATTCTCATCCCTTCTATAACCAACAAAAAAATATAGTGGGGATAAAGAGCATACCTACTTCAACCCTCTCCAGGCATTAAAGAAACTATAAGGCACACCATTTATTAGGACAACATACTTCACAAAAATAATGCAAGCCATTATCCAATGGACAACCTCCACGAAAAGACCAATTTCGTGTAAAACCATACTTAGAAACTACCAATCAACATAGTCATATACTTTAATCCAGCCCAGTTTTAGTAATAATCCCTCTTTTCTATTAATCTTAATTGAATGCATGCATTCATGTGTTATAGAAATTCTATCTTGGATTTGACGGTGTTTTAAAAAGTTAAATTGTTCAAGTGTAATCCGTTTTGATAGATTATCTTTTAACCTGGAAGAAATAATCTTCTAAATCACTTGTATGCAATATTAGATGGTGAGATAAGTTGGTAATCCTTAAAAGAAGAAGCCTTAGAAAATTTTGGAATCAATGTAATGAAAGAAGAATTTAATGCACCTAAAATTCTACGAATAGTCCTCGATTATTTGGCAAAGTGAAGTATATCCAACCCCACTATATCCACAAAATGTAAAAATAATTCCACGGTCCAACCATCTCGTCCTCGAATTTTGTCCCTGGTAATAGAATTTAGAATAAATTCAAATTCTTCAAAGGTGATTAGCCTCCTCACAATAGTGTCATCCCCCATAGTAAACATTTGTATATATGTGCATATGAATTCTAATTGAGTATCAATGTACACCCCTTCCTTGGCTATATATAAATTCCCCAAATTTCTGATAGCATCCTTTAACTTATAGAATTTCCTTCCTGCTTTCTCGTCAAGGTCCCAAATAGTGTTTTGTCTTCTTTTTTAAGAGGAAAAATTATGAAAAAAAATTGTATTGTTATCTCCCCAGTAATCCAAATGCCATGTCTCTTGAGTCTTCATTCCTCTTCTTCTATTACTAAATTACTTCTCTTTCTAGCTTCTAGATCCATGAACTTGTGTTTCTATTCATTAGAGAAGTAACTAGGATTTGATGGGGTAGATATCAGATCAAGTTCTAAATCTATCTCAACAAGTCCTTTTTTGTTCCTTCTCTTTCTTTCTCTTTCCCGAATTCTGACCTCCTTCTTTATGGCTTTTAGTTTATATAAACTACATTCATCCATGATATCTCTTTATGATATATCTCTTTTGTCCAAGTATCCCTAACAAGTTTCTCTAAATCATTGTTTTTTACCATGTATGATTATATTTAAAGGTGAGACCCTTCCAAGAGCATTCACCAGACCATTGCATAAATATAGGGGAATGTTCAGAAAACATAATTGAGTTGACACATGAAAGCATCATTCGAAAATATTCCAACAAGTTCTCATTTACAAAGAACGAGTCCAATCTCTTAGGAACCCCATCCAGACTAGTATGTCCATTCCTCCAAGTCGAGAGAAGAGGAAGTAGATGAATATCCACTAAATGATTTTGTCTAAAAAGATCCTTAAAATAACCACTGAACAGATCTGATTTACTTCTTGACCCCCATATCTCCCCCGCAGATATTGTAAGATTTAAATTGCTTGACACCATGAGAGACCCAATCTTCAACAACCCACAAATGTCTATCCTGTTCGAGAAATCCAATATGGAGGTGTAGGGAGCACACACATTCAAAATATGTAATCTAACTTTTGATCACTTTGTGAATGCCATTAATAAAATGTCCGAATTAAATGAAGTAACTATCAAAACTATGAAAACATTTTTGATATAATAATATATTTCTAATTATATCTCTAACCTCATCACCACCCAAAGTACTCACATATTCCTATAGAAATGAAAGCGAATTTGGGTAAATTGAACCTATAAGATTGTACCTCCAAATAGGAAATGAAATAACTAAACAAAATCTAACTTGAAATAACTAAACAAAATCTAATTTGAAAGCACAAAGAGTCTTATTCCATCATGAATTTACTTATCAAAAGGCCATACCAACATCACCAATTATGTTGATGGGATAAGTAGAACCTTGATAAATCAACGTACAAAATCGAAATAATTTTTTACCATGAAATTGAATATGGAAAAATAGGAAATGAATTCAAACATGAGAAAAAAGAAATTCATCACGAGTTACATTGATGGGAAAATCATAGTCCATATGTCCAACTAAATAATATGCATCAAATTCGATTGAAAACATCTTGTGGTTATTCAACAAATTTGAAATACATGTAAACTAAAGGAGTGAATTACCCACTAGTCTTTTTGAGTGGGAAGGTAAAATAAAGCATCATTTTTCCACCGAGCAATGGTTGTCACATTGTAGTGTTGATTTATGCTAGATTATATCATAATGAGACATTCATGAAGGCTTATGTTCAAATGTCATGTGGGGAAATGTTCATCACAATGTGGTGTTTGGTAATGTTTATCACCTTATGACATCAGGATTTCATCATCACATTGTATGTTGGGTCATTGTATGTTGGGTTATGTTTGTTACATTGTAACATTAGGAAATGCTTGTTAGATTACAATATTGAGTTATGTTCATTACATTATAACATTGGTATATGCTTAGCACATTGCAATGTTGGGTTACATTTGTCAATTGTAACACTCAATAATGTTCATCACAGTGATGGTATCATTGTATTATGTTCATCACATCGTGACATTAGATTATGTTTTTCATCTTGCAACAATAGGTGTTGTCACGATACCTATTGAGATATATTCAACATATTATAATTATGGGTTATGTTCATCACATTATAAGGTTAGAATATTTTTTCAAAGTAACATAGATAAAATGTTTCATCAAATTCACCAAGCTCAATATATACCTTTTTTTATCATGTATAGAGCATGCTTTATATACATATTGATGAATGATATTTATTATGGAAAGAAAAAAATACGTGTTATATTTCAAATATATTTATTCTTTTATCAACATTAATTAAAATAGTCTTTTTTTTCTAAATTTTTCTATTATAACATTACACTAATTATTAAATTTTCTTTAATAATTATTTATATTGCCAAAATTTAATATTTAAAACGTCAAGATTATTATTATTTTCAATTATTTTAATTTTCATATTTAAATTAAAATAATCATTTAACTATAATTATTTTATATTTAAAAATATTAAAAAATCAAATATAAAATAATCATTTAAGCTATAATTATTTTATATTTGGAGATATTAAAATTAAAAATATAAATTTTAATTTAAGTAATTTAATTTTTTTAAAGAATTAATTTCAAATACAAATATTCCCTCAATTAAATATTTTAATTTAACTAAATTTTAAATATTAATTGAAATTATCCAACGACATTAAATTTATCAAATTATAATTATAAAAGAGAACACATACGTTCGAATTATAACCAATGAAAAGTATCCGCATATATTCAATTGAATGCATATATATATATATATAATATTATACGTAATAAAATGAACACATAACGAACACACATTCAATTTTATAGTCCATTAAAGTTAAAATTATCGCATATATTCCAAATAACGCATAGATAATCTTAAAATTAAAATTATCACATATGTTCAAATGAACATATATTAAATATAAAATATATACATATGTTTAGTTAAATTCTAACCATTTGGTTAAGCTTATTAGTACTTGCAAAATAGGCATGATTGGGACTACAGTTGTAACGACTTGCAGTTCACGCTGAACGTGCGACCGCCGGTGAGGCTGAACGAACTGCGGTGCGGTTACGGGAAGTGTGAACTTCCTGTAGTATGCGATAATACTTATGCGCATATGTGGAAGGAAGGGAGTTGTGTTTATATGCGTGGTGGCATGATGACAAACATGTATGGAGACCGACTTATGTTTGAGAGGAGCCGACATACGTTTTGGAGACTTTGCCATGGTGTAGGGGCTTTGGGCGACTCCGCTGGGCAGCCAGGACCATGCCCTACACTTGGTATATATGCAAGTGCGTTGGAGGCATTTCTATCATCATCCATCTTGGATCATCATCTCTCAACGCATCACTTGGACGCAGGCCGAAGGCAGAGTAGAAGTGCAGGTTGGGCATGGTCGCCGTGTAGGGTTGCGCCCGGGTCGCCCGTTCAGGGCTGCACGACGGGCGACCCAAGGGAGGGCGTTCGTGTAGGCGTGCACGACGAGTGACCAAATTGGGCGTGTGGGTGACTGTGAGGGCGTCCGGGTAGGCGTGCACGATGGGGCTGGGTGAGGGCGTCCGTGCAGGCGTGCACGACGGGCAGCCCAAGTAGGGCGTCCGTCGAACGAAGAGTTGGTCGACACGGTGAGGGCGTGCGGACGAGCGGCTAGGCATGGGCGTGTTGTGCACGACGGTGCGGTGGAGACGAAGGTTGGAACCAAAGGTTGTAGAGTTGGGCAGGCGGTACTACGTGCTGTTTCACATGATTTGGGTGGTTCCCAAGCGTTGGCAAGTGGGACTGTGTGTGGGAAGGTATACACGGTTTGGGCGTCTGTGGGCCAAACAAAGAACGAACCGGGGAAGACGTGCGACAAGGCGAACAACGAGTTGGTGAGTCGTGCAGTGACCGTGTGGAGGTGCCAACGAGCTAGGCAACCAAGTTTGTCGAAGTTGTAAATTTGGCTAAGTATAAATTTGGGGTTTCCCAAGGACTTAGCCTATACTTTGTAAAAGTGGAAAAATTGTATATATATTGATATCGGGTAGACTCATATTGCAGGGAGTTGCCCCTACCTTTATATTGTTGTGCATTTCTCTTGTATAATGCAGCTGATAATGAATGTGTATGGGTGTTCATTGGTATAAAGGAAACATAATAATACTTGGTAGCGAAAATAAAACTAAGTATGGAATGTTAAGGCGTAGTCTACAATCGTAAGTATTGGTGAAAAGAAAATGGTTGATAGTGCCGCACCTCGCCTAGCATGGTTGGAAGACTATCGTAGGCTTGGAGGTGTGATAGTTGGTATCGGAGCTGATATCTAGGTTGATGACAGTGGAAGCAGGTACTTGCAGATGAAGGAAGTTGATTTCACATACAGGTGGAACAAGGGCTGGTTCATGGTTGCAGGGAACTGGGTGAAGTTGGTGAAACAAGTTTAACAAGGGTGAAACTTAGTGCTTGGGCCAAGCTGAATGACAAGACATGGCAGGTTTGGAAGAATGCGAAGGGAAGCTCTTGCTTTCCTTATACAGGTTGAAGTGGATGAAAGAGGAGAATCCCCGAATTCGAGAGAAGCTTGCAGCCTTGGAAAAGAATGTTGAAGACGAACTTCTTCTACTTGGATGGACAATGGAGCAAGATGAAGTTGCAGATTGTACTGACAAGGAAGAGGAAGCCGTGATAGTTGAAGATGTTGCAGACATGACCATGATGGAGGATGAACTTGAGATCGATCAAGTTGGACCAAGATCGTGCAGTTTGCAGACATGGATGGATGAGGATACTCATATGGAGGAGCCTCATGATGATGAAGTAAGTATTGATACTTGTGTTTCACTTGAGCATTTGGTAGATGGACTGTATGCAGGGAAGGGCAAAGTCAGTTTGTCGATGCTAGGGATCATCTTACCATGGATGACTATGATGATACCTTGTATAGAGAAGCAAGGATTGTTGATTGTTACAGGACTTGTTGGGGTTGTTTGTGACCTTATGGTAGACGGTACAAAGGCCCGTGACAAGGGTGGAACATGATGATCATTTCCGAGGAATGGGTCATGCTTTAGCCACATGGCTAAGTGCCCGACATGACTCATGGACAGATTGGAGGGTACACACTCGAGTTGCTTGGGTGGACTTCTCATGGCCGAGACCAAGAGCAAGTCTTGGTGGAACCTTCAGTGGGGGAGCTATGATGGAGAGACTCATGTGATGATGATATGGTTGGGTGACCAAGTTCACTAGACCGAAGATTGCAGCTTGGATAGGGATGACTGATTGTTGTGATGGGTCTACTTGGTTGGACTAGATGGGCAACTTAGTCATGGACATTAGGTTGGATACATGGAGCATGGCAGTCTTATGCAGGGAAATTATGCGGGAGCACTTGTAGAGATGTCACTTATGGGCATCCAATGAGGAGTGCCGAGGCAGGGATGTTGTGCAGGTGGATTTGCTTATGTGACATGGAAATGTTTTGCTTATGAGCTGATGGAGAGGTTGTGCACTCTTGTACAACAAGGCCATGGATTTGGATGGAGTTGTGAGCAGACTATGGGGCATTCTTACTACATTGAGAGCTGAGGTATCTTGCAGAGACCTTTGGGACGAGACTTGTATGCTTGCTGAGATGTTGGTTGGAGATGGATTATGGAGCTCATGATGACATGAGACTATTGTGACTTTTAGGGACTTCATATATGGTGGAATTAGAGGATCTGATGCGTTGAGGAGCTGAGGTCAGAGACTTTGATGCAGGATGGGGTGCATACTTTCAAGTACATGTTTGGGAATGGCTTGAAAGAGTGACTTGATGTGGAGGATCGATATGAGACAATTTGGAGTGATGGAGTTACAACGATGATGATGCTTTGTTGGCAACACTTGGGCATGGGTTGAGTCGAAACTCAACCACTTTTTACACATGGGAGCTGATTGATCTATGATCATGGGTAGCACATGGATAGATGATGCAAGTGTATACATGTTTCTATGACAGACTTGAGGGATGGCACATTGCAGATATGGTGGAGGCTGCTTCATGGACCTGGATGTGGCACACCGAGAGTTGGATTGATGAGATGGTCTCTTCATATTGAGGAGGCACACATATGGATGATGTTGGGATAGATGCAGCTGATTTCATGCATCACATTGACACCAAACATTATGGACAACATGTTGCAGATGAGATGAGGGCTACTTCATGGACCTGAGCATGGCTTACACTTATATGGATGGATTCTTGATCGAGTTGAGGATGTGACGAGATGTCCTAAGAAACGACTGATGGTGGCATGAGGATGTGCATTCTTATGGTTTAAGCGCGATAGTTGGACTCATCACCCAACTAGTTCAAACATGGGGGAGCTCAATGTGCAGAGATATGTTAGCATTTGTTGGAGTATCATGGCAGTAGTTCACACGAAGACAACACATGATGAGGTCAACATGAGATGTTGCAGGAAGCATGTAGCTTGAGATGGAGGGGCCATCCTTCCACAATGGGAGAAGCATGTGGAGATTGTGACAGGGTGGTCGATGATCATGGATTGAGATGATTTCCGATGTATGACATACCGATGAGGTGTATACCTTGGTATGGTGATCTTGGTGATAGATGGTTGCCAGGATGGTATGTTATTGAGGACGACAACGATTTCAGGTGGAGGAGGATGTAACGAACTGCAGTTCAGGTTGAACATGTGACTGCGGGTGAGGTTGAACGAACTGTGGTGTAGTTACAGGAAGTGCGAACTTCCTGTAGTATGCGATAATACTTATGCGCATATGTGGAAGGAAGTGAGTTGTGTTTATATGCATGGTGGCATGGTGACAAACATGTATGGAGGCCGACCTATGTTTGAGAGGAGCCGACATACATTTTGGAGACTTTGTGATGGTGTAGGCGCTTTGGGCGAGTCGGTGGGGCAACCAGGACCACGCCCTACACTTGGTATATATGGAAGTGCGTTGGAGGCATTTCTATCATCATCCATCTTGGATCATCATTTCTCAATGGATCACTTGGACGCAGGCCGAAGGCAGAGCAGAAGTGTAGGTTGGGCGAGGTTGCCTTGTAGGGCTGCACGACGGGCGACCTGGGTGGGTGCTCGTTCAGGGCTGCACGAGGAGCGACCCGAGTGAGGGCGTTCATGTAGGCATGCACGACGGGTGACCGGGTGAGGGCGCCCGTGTAGGGTTGCACGACGGGTGATCGAGTTGGGTGTGCGAATGACCGTGAGGGCGTCCGAGTAGGCGTGCACGACAGGAGGCCGGGTGAGGGCGTTCGTGCAAGCGTACATGACGGACGACCCAAATACGGCGTTCGCCGAACGAAGTGTTGGTCGACACGGTGAGGGCATGTGGACAGGCGGTTGGGGCGCCATGCACGACGGTGTGGTGGAGACGAAGGTTGGAACCAGAGGTCGTAGAGTTGGGCAGATCGTACTACGTGTTGTTTCACACGATTTGAGCGGTTGCCAAGGGTTGGCAAGTGGGACTATGTGTGGGTAGGTATACACGGATTGGGCGTCTATGGGCCAAACGAAAAACGAACTGGGGAAGACGTGTGACAAGGCGAACGACGGGTTGGTGAGTTGTGCGGCGATCGTTCGGAGGTGCCGACGAGCTGGGCAACCAAGTTTGCCGTAGTTGTAAATTTGGCTAAGTATAAATTTGGGGTTTCCCAAGGACTTAGCCTATACTTTGTAAAAGTGGAAAAATTGTATATATATTGATATCGGGCAGACTCATATTGCAAGGAGTTGCCCCTCCCTTTATACTGTTGTGCATTTCTCTTGTATAATGTTGTTGATAATGAATGTGTATGGGTGTTTATTGGTATAAAGGAAACATAATAATACTTGGTAACGAAAATAAAACTAAGTATGGAATGTTAAGGCATAGTCTACAACTGTAAGTATTGGTGAAAAGAAAATGGTTGGTAGTGCCGCACCTCGCCTAGCACAGTTGGAAGACTACCGTAGGAATCGAAAGGGTGCTGATAGCATTAGTTTAAGCTGATTATTAGTATAACTTGCGGCTTTATAGCGTTATTTGACCTTACCCCGAAACATATCATGTATTATGTAAACATATCATATATTATGTGATTTTTCAGTTGTTTATTTCATGAGTGTACATATCATATATTATGTGATTTTTTCAGTTGTATATTTCACGAGTGTAGACTAATATTAATATTAATTTACAATATTAAATGCTATGTTATTTGGCATTGCTTATGAGACTGGTATCACTTGGTTGCTGCTTATGTCATATCTGAAGGTAGCTAAGCGACACACATGCTAACATCTGGTTTTCAGACTCCATTGACTTAGCTTGCTTGCTTGCTTTTTTCTTTTGGAGCCAACATTCAAGATATTGTTTCCGGATGAGTGATCAAATTTGAAGAATTAATCTTAATTTCAATTAGAAGTGTATTTATTCATACCACCCTTCCATAATGAAAAACTTAAAAAAATACATTTTAACTAACAATAATATATTATTTATACATTTCATTTTCGATCAAATTTATTTCAACAATGGTCTTTAAATCATTGTCTTGAATTTTTATTATATTATAAATGTGTCCCAAAACCTTCATTGACCAAATAAATGCAGTTCTTCTCTATGGTAATCGCTTTTAATTTCCACTCGTGTTGTTTTTTTTTTTTTTTTTTTAAACATATTTGGTTTAATAAACCATTTTCTAGCATAACTCAGAGTTAAACCTTATTTTTTCAAAAAATATAAAGATAAAAAATTATATTAATAAATTCAAAAATACAAAATCTAATCTTGGATTAAATTTCATCACAAATATATCATATTTAATATGTAAACATAGAATAAATATTTAAATTTAATAACAAAAATTAGGTTTTTTCATTGATGTATTGGTGAAATCTAGTGGTTGAGGTTGCATGTTTTTTGGATTTTTGGGGTCTCCCACTTGATCTGTGGCATCGAACAGGATGCATTTAAACCAATTTCTAGTGATTTGGGTTGGATTTGGCTCGCTGGAATAGAGCGAAGTCTCTTCCGAAAATGGTGCATTTTATTATGTATTTATCCAGCATATAAAACTACAAAGAGGCCACATTCAAATTTCAATATGTTGTTGTGTACGATAAAAGAGTTTCATGGTTCCTCCATGGTTTCACTAGAAAATTAAAAAAAATGACTTTGGTGTGAGTGACCGAAGAGCACACCTGGTTAATCATGGTGTTATTCTCGACGATAGTGCGATGCAACGTGCAAAGACCCAGAGCCTGGAGAGTTCACAGGAATGAACTCCATGCGATGCGAACAGTCGCCTTGGTGCCTCCATACACCAACATTCCCATCCCTCTTCCGATACTCTCTCTCCCCCGCAATAATGTCTTCTCTTGTTCTCAACAAGAGTGGAATTTTTTTTGAATAAATTAATTGTCACTCACCATGATGAGAGTATTGTCCTTCGCAGAATCTTCACCTAATGTATCAAACTCCCCAATCAACTCATCAAATGTCCGTTTTAATAGATTACAGGCTCTGGCGAATTCAAAATCTCATAGTAAAATACAGAGAAGTTAAGAGCCAGCCCTAGCCTAATCGGATGCGTTGGAGTCAGTTCTGCTGCAGTAATATCGTAAGTAGAATTGTAAGCAAGAAAAGTGTTCTGAGCGTCCTCCTTCCTTTCAATGTCTGTCTTAAACTCTGTAATGTTTCAATGGTAATCACCCTTCATCTTAAGATAGAAGAACTTGGACTCTGCAGCGGTGGAAGAAGTGATGAGATGGGAGTTGAGGAGGTGGAGAATGCCCTCGGAAAGATTCTTGGAAAGCTCTACTACCACCTTGTTCCTATACTCCCACCACATGCTCATCATTGCCCCTGATTTCTTCTTTCTGCTCGATGGGGGAGATGATCCTCCAGGAAGCCATGCGGGCATGAATGACGTTCTTGTAGGCGATAGATGGTAGGTTGTGCTCCTCCACTGTGAGCTCCTCCACCTCCATGGCTTTGGTCACTTTCTCCACGAACTCCGCCATCTCCTCATAGCGCTTTGCCTGCTCAACCATCTTCACCATGTAGACATTCTCCTCCGGCAATGACTCCAACATCGTCGTTGCGGCCATTTGTGCAAATATCTTAAAAACCTAACCTAACTTCGCTTCTGGATCTTCAAGAAATGGTCGTTTCAGTGAAGAAACAAACTAAAATGGCAGAGCCAAGTACTTTGACTGGATTTTCTGTGAAATTAGCAGCACATCACAATGAAGGGCTGTACAGGGAAGCGAGGGTTTAGTAGGTTGCTGGAGAGTCATAGCTATTAATTACAAAATCGTATGACTTGGAAGTAATGGTTGGAACTAACAGTTGAAACGATGGCTCAATGACTTTACACGTACTAGAACTTTCGAAGTAATTGCTGCAACCAACCATTGAAAAAATGGCTGCTTACGATTTCAGAAATGAAGAAAGGCAAGTGCAAGCAGGGTCCAGTGTCCAGACCTATCCGGCAACTTATCCGGCCTGTGGCAGCCTTTGACGGGGGCATTTCCTAATTTTTTTTGTTAAAACCAATAGAAATAAAAACTCTTTTTTTTTTTTTTCCAAGCTAATTTTAACCTCACCCTTCTGATGCTGGGGAATTTTTCTAGTAAAATCTAAAAAAAAAAAACACTGCGCTATGTTCTTCTGTTCAGGATCTTTAACACAGGATCTTGCTACAGACAGAATTTCATCTTGCTGAAGATAAAGTTTCAGCACAAAACATAAGAACTTCTATTCATTAAAAATAAACCCACTGTTACAAAGCGTCTTCCTCTTCACAGAGGGATTCACCAATCTATGCTGAAGAGCATCTTCCTCTTAACTCTTAACCAGAGGGATTCACCAAGAGACTGCTTCAAGTGCAGTTCCAAAAGCAAAACATTCACTGCACTGCTGTGCATGCCCATTACATTGTTCTTCATGCCGCTGCATATTCGCACTACTGTGCTTTTCCTTCTTGCTATTATGCTGCTGCACTTCACTTTCTCACAACGGACAACTACATTCACGCTGCTGCGTATATTGCCTTTTGTTTTCTCAACTAACAACACACTCGCATATATTGCCTTTCGTTTTCTCAACGAACAACACACTCGCAGTGCTGTGCCTCTCTTTTCTTCACACTCAACACAAAAAAAATTACATATATATGACAACAAAAGCTCACATCCGTTTTCACTTGCCATGATGCTGTTAAATAAAAAACAATAAAATTTAAATGGTTTTACCAACTTTTACTTGTGCTCATATTCCCGCTGAAACAAAATTAAAATCTTTACCAAAACTTACCAACCCACAGTAAATTTCATTTACTGTTTTACTGACAAAAGCGGTGGTAAAAAATGAAGCTTTTACTTCACGTCAATTTCATATTGCATCCTTGTACTTCAACAATTTAACTTTGTGATTTGCGATTTTCGATTTGATCGCATCGATTCGTTGTGGAACAGGGGAATCCATGTAACAAATGGGTGCGATCTGCAATATGCGATCGAATCGCATCGCAACATCACAATCACAGAAATCAAGTGAACAAACAGAGGCTCCAAGCTTGCATGCGATTTGCGATCTGCGATCTCATCGCGTCGCAAGGAAAAATAATTCTGCAGTTGAAATTAATATTTCAACACTCCCCTTTAATTTCAATTGCTGGGTATTCAATCATACCCAAACACTTCCTCAAAAATTCAAATCTTTTCTGATCCAATGGCTTTGTCAGAATGTCTGCTACCTGTTCCTAAGTCCTGCAATATTGTAAAGTGATTTCTCCATTGTTCACCAATTCTCTGATGTAGTGGAACCTTGTATCAATGTGTTTCGTTCGTTTGTGAAACATAGAATTCTTGGACAGGGCAATCGCTGAGCTATTGTCACAAAAAATAACCGTTGCATTTGCTTGCTCTTGGCATACGCTCCTTAGCATCCTTCTCATCCAAACCGCTTGACACGTTGCTGCTGTAGCTGCCACGTATTCTGCCTCTGCTGTAGACAATGCCACAATGGGTTGTTTCTTAGAAGCCCATGAAATTGCTCCTGAACCCATGTGAAAGAGATAACCAGATGTGTTTTTCCGATCATCCACACTTCCAGCCCAATCGCTATCGGTGTATCCAACTAAATCTAAACTTTCTGAAGAAGTATATAAAATGCCAAATCTTTTTGTACCTTTAACATACCTCAGAATTCTTTTTGCTGCTCGCCAATGTGCTTCTTTTGGCCTCTCCATGAATCTGGAAATTAGACTAACAGCAAACATTATGTCAGGCCTAGTTGCAGTTAAATACATAAGGCTGCCAACTATGCTCTTGTACAAGCTAGGATCAAAATCCTTGCTGCTGTCCTCTTTGCTGAGTTTTAATCCCATTACTGTGGGAGTGATCATTGCCTTGCTGTCTTACATATTAAATCTGCCCAACACTTCATTTACATATCTTGCTTGAGAGATAAAAATTCCATTTTTATTTTGATCTACTTCTATTCCTAAGAAGTATTTCAGCAAATCCATGTCAGTGATTTCAAATTCCTCTTTCATGACTGTTTTGAAATTTTCAATAAGACAAACATCATTGCCTGTGAAAATAACATCATCAACATACAACACAACAATTAACAATTTACCATCATTTTCTTTGATGTATACAGTGGGTTCCCCCTCACACTTTGCAAATTCATTTTCTAGTAGATAGAAATCTATCTTACTGTACCACGTTCTTGGTGCTTGCTTCAGCCCATAAAGAGCTTTCTTCAATCTGCATACTTTGTGTTCTTGGCCTTTCTTCTCATAGCCTAGAGGCTGTTCAATGTAGACCTCTTCCTTTAGCACTCCATTTAGGAATGCTGACATCACGTCCATTTGGTAAACTTTCCACTTGTTTTGTGCTGCTATGGACAACACTGCTCTCACGGTTTCCATTCTTGCAACTGGTGCGAAAGTTTCCTCATAGCCTCTCCCATACTGCTGCTTGTATCCCTTGACAACTAGCCTTGCCTTGTGTCTTTCTATCTTGCCTTTAGCATTGCACTTGGTCTTATAGACCCATTTAACTCTAATGACTTCTTTACCTTTTGGTAGCTCAACCAAATCCCATGTCTTGTTTCTTTCTATGGCATTCATTTCCTCATCCATAGCTTCTATCCATTTCTTATCCTTAATTGCATCTTCGAAATGAATAGAGTCATCAACATGACAATACAAGGCAAATAAAGAATTCATTCCTTCATCATAAATGTCACTTAAACTTCTGAAATTCTTACCTCTTTCATTCGGTGTGCAAGTGCTTCAAGATGCACTTGAATTTCCACTTTGTGGTGTGCTTGGAGAAGCATTCTCATTTCTCCTCAAGGGTGTCGCTTGCTGCCCTTGTGTTGGTGCTGTTGTTTGGGGATGTATTTCAGCCATCTCCTCATCATCTTCATCATGAGACAAACAATTTTTAACATTCACTGTTTTCTCTATGCTTCCATCCCAAGCTTCCTCCTCAATAAATTGAACATTTCTGCTCGCAAAAAACTTCTTGGTAGATGGGATATACAACCTGTAAGCTTTGGATTCCTCACTGTATCCAATTAAAATACATTTATCCCCTTTGCTATCCAACTTCCTTCTTAGCTGATTTGGAATGTGTGCATAGGCCACACATCCAAAAACTTTCATGTGGGTGACTCCTTGCTTTCTCCCACTCCATGCTTCTTCCGGCACTTTGTTCATCACAGCTTTTGTAGGACACCTATTCAAGATATATACTGCACAGTTTACAGCTTCAGCCCAATAATCATTTGGCAAATGCTTTGCCTTCAACATGCTCCTCGCCATATCCATAATGGTCCTGTTCTTCCTTTCAGCGACTCCATTTCGTTGTGGAGTGTACCTAGCTGTGAATTGCTTATGAATTCCATTTTCTCTACAAAACCGTAGGAATTCCTTGGAGATATACTCACCTCCTCTGTGAGTTCTCAAAAATTTGATATGCAGCCCACTTTGATTCTCTACAAGTGCTTTGAAATTTTGGAATTTTTCTAACACTTCACTTTTATTCTTCAAGAAATAAATCCAAGTTTTTCTGGAGAAATCATCTATGAATGTTAGAAAATATTGGCTTCCTGCTAGTGATGGAGTTTGCATCGGTCCACATACATCTGAGTGGAAAATCTCTAAGGGTGCTTTTGCCCTTATGCTTTTCCCTGATGGAAAAATTTCTCTGTGTTGTTTTCCCAATATGCAACCTTCAGAAACACTGTTTGGTTTCTCTACCAATGGTAATCCTCTTACCATTCCTTTTCTACTCAACAAGTTAAGACCTCCAAAGTTGAGATGTCCAAATCTCAAGTGCCACAACCAATTTTCATCCTTTGGCACACTTTGGAAAGCCTCTTGGGTAACTGCTGCAATTAGTTCTTTGTTTTTCAAATCTGCTCTAATTCTGAGAGGGGACATCCTGTTCCTTGTCATTTTCACTTTAGCAATACATCGTTTGCTGGGTGTTATATCTATGATGGTGCATACATCATTCTTAAAGAAAACATTGTACCCCTTATGGGCAAGCTTTCCAATACTCAAGAGGTTACATCTCATTCCAGGGACATAATAGACATCTGCTATGGTTTTCTTTTCACCCTTCTCTGTAAATATTTTGACTTCTCCTTTACCCATAACAGAAATTTTATTATCAGTCCCAAGTGTAACTTGTGACTTCACACTTTGATCTAAAGTAGAAAACAAGGCTATGTTTCCTGTCATATGGTTGCTAAAACCGGAATCTAGAAACCATATATCTTCACTGTTTGTTTCAGCCATGTTACAAGCTAATAAAACATTATTTTAGCTGATATTTTCTCTAGTGATATTTGCACTAGAACTATTACCCATATCATGCTGCTTCTTCCTACATTCATTGGCATAATGCCCATATTTTTCACAATAATAACATTGGACATTGGATTTTTCATACCTTTGTCCTTGAGCATGATGTTGTCCACTTTGTTGGCTGCTACCTTGACCTTGGTTCTGATTTGGATTGCTGCCTCTTCCTTGAGCATTTGTTGGATTGTTCCTTCCACTTTTGCCTCTTCCTCTCTTGTTTCCTCTGCCTTGACCTCTTCCTCTTCCAAAGGACATATGGGTCTTGAAGGCTTGCTCTAGAGATGAGTTTTCATTTCTACTCAACCTCTGCTCATGTGTTATCAGTGATGCATGAAGTTCATCAACTGAAAGTTTGAGAGGTCCTTTGTCTCCTCTATGGTGGTGACCAATCACATCAAACTTTGAGGGTAGGACGCCTCAATAGTTTCTCCCACAATCCTCCTTTCTTCAAGAATTTCTCCATGAGTCCTCATCTGTGTGACCAATCCAATCACATGTGTGAAGAATGAGTCAATATTGTCTGACTCTTTTCATGTTCAGATTCTCAAAATCTCTCCTCAGCAACTGTAGTTTTGCTGTCTTCACTTTCTCCATGCCTTGATAGGCTGTTTTGAGAGTGTCATGCTTCTTTGGATGTCTTAGCTGCTGCTATCCTTGGAAACACACTTTGGTCCACTGCTTGATACAAAAATACATGGGCTTTTGAGTCCTTTTTCGTATTGCTCTTCAATAGGTCTTTCTCTGCCTGAGTTAATCTGTTAAACTCATTTTCATCTGTTGGTTCTTCAAAACCATCTTCAACAAGTTCCCATAAATCTTGACCGGCAAATAGGGCTTTCATGGTTATTGCCCAATAGTCATAGTTTTTCCCATTGAACTGTGAGAACTAAGGATTAAACATACCCATGCTGGCGCTGGTCCTGGCCATTCTAGCACTCTTTAACTATGCTATAAAATGTTTGACTGTGTATTAAAATAACTGATTGTTTCTTTAGCAACAACACAAAAAAAAACTTTGAGGAATACCTGAAACCTTTCTTGACTGTCTTCACTATGCTAGAGAAGTTGTTGTAGCAAGAAACTCCTTCTTTTAGCTTTTTTGACACCTTCAAAGAGCCTGGAGAGCTCTGATACCACTGTTGGGGAATTTTTCTGGTAAAATCCAAAAAAAAAAAAAAACAAACTGCACACAAAGACAATGCTCTGTTCTTCTGCTCAGGATCTTTAACACAGGATCTTGCTACAGACAGAATTTCAGCTCGCTGAAGATAAAGTTTCAGCAACAAACATAAGAACTTCTATTCATTAAAAATAAACCAACTGTTACAAAGCGTCTTCCTCCTGACAGAGGGATTCACCAATCTATGCTGAAGAGCATCTTCCTCTTAACTCTTAACGAGAGGGATTCACCAAGAGACTGCTTCAAGTGCAGTTCCAAAACCAAAACATTCACTGCACCGCTATGCATGCCCATTACATTGTTCTTCACGCTGTTGCATATTTGCACTACTGTGCTTTTCCTTCTTGCTATTGTGCTGCTGCACTTCACTTTCTCACAACGGACAACTAAATTCACGTTGTTGCGTATATTGCCTTTCGTTTTCTCAACGAACAACACACTCGCAGTGCTGTGCCTATCTTTTCTTCACACTCAACACAAAAAAACATTACATATATATGAAAACAAAAACTCACATCCTTTTTCACTTGCCATGTTGCCGTAAAATAAAAAACAATAAAATTTAAATGGTTTTACCAACTTTTACTTGTGCCCATACTCCCGCTGAAACAAAATTAAAATTTTTACCAAAACTTACCAACCCACAGTAAATTTCATTTACTGTTTTACTGACAAAAACGGTGGTAAAAAATGAAGCTTTTACTTGACGTCAATTTCATATTGGAGCCTTGTACTTCAACCATTTAACTTTGTGATTTGCGATTTGCGTGAAATCGCATTCGTTGTGCAACAGAGGAATCCATGTAACAAATGGGTGCCATCTGCGATATGCGATCGGATAGCATTACAACATCGCAATCGCAAAAATCAAGTGAACATACAGAGGCTCCAAGCTTGCATGTGATTTACGATCTGCGATCTCATCGCATCGCAAGGAAAAATAATTCTGCAGTTGAAATTATTATTTCAACATCTGAGACGTGCTAGACCCCGACCCCTATAAAAGGGCTCTCACATGTTCAATTTTGAACAATCCCGGGATGATGCACTATCCTTCCTAAAGGGCTTTTTTTCCACTTTCATTAATTTGATCTCGTTGCATGCTTGATTCCCGTCTATCTGCGAACTGGCCTTTAACAGGAATTCCTTGTTCACGTTAGATAACGCTTCAACCTGAAACCCTTCCTTCATTTAAAATAGATAGAATCTCACCTCAACATTGCTTACTCGGGCTCCTTTCCTTTTGGAGAACACCTCATCAGTGCTCGAATTCCCTAAAAGGCTCACTGACACGTGATCTATTCTCGGGTGGGACTGAACGGATTTAGTAGTACTATAAGAGGCTAGGAAATATTGCGGCGATTGATCTTGGGAGCGGGAAGGATCGCAACGAATTGATGGCGCCCGGAATATATGATATTTCTCCACATTCTACACCAGTGGGAGATTAATATGCATTAAATTTCCAGTTTTGAGCTCTCTCGTCCTATACTCCCATAAAATATCAGTAAAGTTGAGGATGAAAATGAAAGGCTTGAAGCTCAACGATTCAGGCACTCATTCAGGCAACCACTTTCTCTTGATCAAGTAGCTCATCCACCCTATCAATCCTGGGAACCTGTATCCCCATCCAACCAGTCGTCTCAAAGGCAGAAAATATTTGACTCCCTGGATAACACAAACAACGCAACTGATTATTATTCCATGCCTTTATTATTGTTGTGTTATTATGTTTATAATTTGTGTGTCTATGCTCATAGGTTGGGGTCATTGATATATATACAATATAGAAGTTTGTTTTAGACAGGTACGCATCGTTGATTTATATGCTCAAGTCATTGACATATGTAAGACATATATATGTTTTAGACTGCTACACAACGTTGATTTATCATTAAGTTATGGTACACAGGGTTGATTTATTATTAATGTACGTTGATGTGTTTACATGTCTATTCTATGTGTTTTCTTAATCAAAAGAGCCGCAGTATATTAAACGTGTTATTTTATTGCAAAATAGAATGACGACATGGCCAGGTCATGTAGATAGAAACATGTTTACTTGTTTACAGAGAGACATGTTTACTCTTTTACAAACAAGAATCATCACTTTCTGAGCCATAGAAGAAAATGTGTTTTCTTACCAACAGATATAATGATCAATAGCATGAGAACGGTCACGGTAGATACGATGGGCTCAGCAGGAACGAGAAGAAAATGTGTTTTCTTACCAACAGATATAATGATCAATAGCAGAAGAACGGTCACAGAAATAGGATGGGCTCAGCAGGAACGATTAAGAACCTTGCCCATCTAATTACCCATACCAATAGTCCAACCAATGGGAGTACGGTAAGCCCTCATCCAACCAATAAAACATAACTGGAAACCATCACATGCACTACCGCAATAACTATTTCATCACTTCCTTCCTCCTTAAGACCCCACTTTAAGCCTTCCTCCTTAAGACCCCACATAGAAGGTAGGACTTGCTGCCACACAACCTTCATGATGAGTTAAATTCCATTAAGTTTGTGCCCAAATCAGGTACAAATTTCAAAAGCTTCGATACTAGGCACACAATGAATTTGGAAATGCACATATACGTAGAACGAGGTTCTAAAGGAACATTTGTCATCCCTAATGAATAATATTAACAAATACATATATTTAATTATAATTCGTGTGAAGAAATACATATGTTGAATGAAAGCTATTTCATATATTCAAACAAATTCACATATACAATTAATATAGCTATACATTCACCACACATATTAACAATTAAAACTAAGGAATAAATTGAACTAAAACACCATTTATAGTGATAGGAAATAATTAGAGATACATGTTGAATGAAAGCTATTTCATATATTCAAACAAATTCACATATACAATTAATATTGCTATACATTCACCACACATATGAACAATTAAAACTAAGGACTAAATTGAACTAAAACACCATTTATACTGATAGGAAATAATTAGAGATGGATCTAACGAAATAATATGCAATGAATTTGATATACAAAGATCAAATATGGTTATTCCATGGAGTATAATGCATAAGTCTCTTTCTACTTTGGAAGAGAAAAGGGAGCACCATTTACATTTTAGGCCACACCATTCAAATGTGGTTAGTTAGAGGAGAGGATGTGGATATCTCGTCTTGAAGAGGGCATGATCATGACAGCAATCAAAAACTAAAAAGTTGTTAGTATAATTTTATTTTTTATTTTTAGATTTTTTAGTGCTAGAGATAAGTTGCATAGAGTTATGAATATTTATGGAATGAAGGATGTGCAGAGGTTGGGTATGTGTGGGAGAATGAGGAATTAATTTAACTATGAATAAATTTCGAATCAATAATATTATGTTTCATTGTGCATAGCTTTTACTATGCAGAGGACGAGGTATGTGTGGGAGAATGGGAGTGCATAGGGAACTTTATTTAGTTGGGATGAAATTAATGTTAAAATATTAATGTTAATATGTGTGGAATGAAGGATGATTATGTTTCATTTCTCAGATATTTTTTGTGTGGAGATTTCCTTGTGCAGTTATTTTGTTGTGGGGAGGATGAGATATGTACATGAGAGTGAGGGTGCATAGGGAACTTTATTTAGTAGGGAAAAAATTCATTAGAGAATTTTTGAGGTAAAAAATAGGTCTCAAAATAAAAATGTACAACCAAAATCAACTTTATAAGAACTAATAGGATTCATGATGATGTCAACTATGGGGGATGATTCACCATTTTTGGAGTAAAAAGAAAACTACCTTTTTTCAATTCATATTTTCAACTTATCTCGCTTTGGGTTAACTCAAATTTCGAGTGCGAGCACATGTTGGATGTGGAATTTAATGTCTCATTGAAGGAGTACTCGAGTTGCACACTTTCGATTGAAAAATGAGAAATACATAAAAGAACATGATTGTAATAACATGTTTTCATGCATTTCTCATTTTTTGTGTAGTAGGGTCCATCGAAAGTATGAAAAATGGGTACTACTTAGATCAATAATTAAATTATGCATCAAAAGAGTGCTCCCATTCAAAATATGAGAAAAACCATAGGGAGATAAGTTGAAAAACTAGGTCTTTTTTTTTTTTTTTTTTTTTTTTTTTTTTTTTTTCACTCTAAAATTTGATGATGTAATATAATCTTATTTTATTATTTCTATTTTTATTTTAAAATACTCCTTAGGAGATCCGTTTTATACCTCAAAATTTCTCTAATGAATGTTAAACTATTAATGATAATTTGTGCAGAATGAAGGATGTGCAGAGGATGTGAACAAAGATTTGACATTTTCCTATTACATTTGTGAAAATTAGCTTAATATACATATTGGCATCGACGAGTGTAGAACGAGGGTGCATAAGGAACTTTATTTTGTATGGATGAAATTAATGTTAAACTATTATTGTTAATTTGTTCGGAATGAAGGATGTGTGGCTTACGTGAGGAAAGATTTGACATTTTCCTATTTCATATGTGCATATTTGCTTAATATATAGATTGGCGATGGTGAGTGTTATGAGGTTGTTTAACTTTGAATTTTGGGCTAGCTGTGCATAATTAATTTAATTATGAACAAGTTTTGAATTAATATTATCATGTTTCATTGTGTAAAACTTCTTTTCACAAAGATTTCCTTTTGTAGAGCTTTTACTGTGTGGAGAAAGGGGAAAGTGTGGGAGAATGGGGGTATAGATGGAACTTTATTTCATGCCGACTAAATTAATTTTAAACTAATTTTCATTTAAAACTTTTACATATTTAGATGTGTGGGAGAGTAGTTGCATGTAGCTATGAATTTGTGCAACAAAATTTGGAACTACACTTTTGCATTTAAAACTTTTACGTATTTAGCTGCACGGGAGAGTAAATATAGAGATCTATGAATCTATACGAAATGAAGGATGTGCAAAGTACAAGGTATGAATCTATGTGTAATGAAAGATGTGCAGAGTATGGGGTCCTCACAGTCAAATTGCATTAAGTCTACATTATTTGGCTATGCTCTTGCAATTTTAACCAAAGTTTCATAAAAATGTTGAATGTTTCTATTTTTCCATAAATTCAAAAATTATTACCTAATTTTTTAGAAATATTATTTCTAATTTTCGATTGGCTAAGTTAGCTCTAATGGGAGATAATTCCCCTAGTAGAGGAATTTTATTTTCGATATTTGTCAGTGACTGATAATTCATTAAAAAAAAAACTAATTTTGTGAGTGGTCATTCCATCAATGAGAGTTATGACACTTTTGTGCTTGTGATTATAGCATTCTCCTAGGCACCAAAGTGTGTTCGATTTGTATTTTTGAGTGCAAAAAAAGTTTCATTTGCAGCATTGTGATTCTTTTGGATAGATTTTGCGTCGATGGATTTCATTAGCTAGATAGGCTTTGAAGTTTTCACTATGTACAAAATCAAATTTGTGAACCTTTTTAGTGTGAAAATACTATCCACTATTTACAGAATCTCTCTTGTTGATGAGAACCTTGTTGGTTCAAAACAAAGGAAATAACAAAGAGTCTTAGAGCTTCAACATTTTTTTAGTTGAAACCCCTTCCTCTTTCTCATGTATTTTTGTATTATCACTTTGCTCTTTAACAGTAACCACTAGCATGTTGATATTATCAAATTTTGATAGAGACATAACAAACATATGGATTTTATGAGGCATTTCTTCGGTTAGTGTTCCCACACTAAGAGAAATACAAGAGTTTCTAGTGTTCTTATCTTGTATTATTTCATTTTAAGCTCCTTTCCATTGAAAATTTTTACGGATTTAATCGTGTGGGACAAGGGTTGAATGTGCAGAGGATGGTGCATGTGCACGAGAATAGGGGTGCAAAAGAAAATTTATTTTGTAAACACAAAATTAATTTAACTAGGACAAAAACTTTAATAAACATTAAACAAGAAACATTAATTTACAGAAACAAGTTTACTATAAACTATTAATCATTTATATGAAAAACATTATTTTTGATATTATTACAAAGTTTTGATTAAGTAGAAAGTTTCAATTTTATAAACTTACATTCATTCAATCAACATGATGGAATCTCCAAAAATAAAACATGGAAAATTGAAATTTCAAATAGGCGGAGTCTTGTATCAATAACCAAATTGTCCATTTTCTTTATTATAATGTCATGTGCTAATAATATGGGCATATGGTATCACGATTAACAAAAAAAATACAAAGTCTTGGATCATTGACCAAAGTGTTCATTTTCTCACCTAATAAGATTTCTAATGCTTTTGTAGTGCATCATGTGCCCATATTCTCAGCACATAACATTATAATCGAACATGGCCTTTCCATAATCACGGGGTTTTCACATAACTGTTGTTGGGTTAAATTAATTGGTGTAGCTATGACCTGTCGTGTAAACCATCAGCTTGAGTGAAATGAGCCCTTTCTCTTTTGAGCCACCTTGTGTGATTGGATCATACTAGACCGATATACAATATAGGCTCTTCGTTGTTGTCATTCCTTTAACTTTTCTTTGTATTAAGAGCGTGGATTTATCTATTTATCCTATGATAGTTGTGCTACTTTTCTTATCACAATTATTGATTGTTATTCTCTATTGGACTATCATAGACTCTAAAATTTCCTCTGTCGATTCTTCTGCTAGGTTTTCTTCCTTAACTAGTGTTTCATAACTTTTGCAGACTTGCAACATTTTCTCTTTCCGATAGCTTCATCATTAGTACTTACAGATCCAGACTAGTACACTTATGTGGAACGTGTGTGAAATATTTTTCAATTTAGTTCAAAAAAATGGCATACACGAGCCACCTCTCAAATTAATATTGATTCTTGCTAGCATAATGCTTTTTTATCATATCATCTTGATAGTTAATGAGTCGAAATGGTTGTCCGCCTATTGTTTTTTGCTATTAGCATGTGATTCAGGGATAATATCAGTTGCTTTATTTCAATTCAATTATCATTACTGTATAAATTATGGTAATTCCTTCATGTTGGGATGCAATTTCCATTATATTGTTTTCTATCCCCCTAGTTATTGCCTAAGCTTTTAGCTGAAGAAAATTGCTATACACCATCAATAATACATGCAAGGCATTGGAATGATAACAAATATAAATGACAGTTTTCTATTTGTGATAGGAAATATATCTAAGGATGTGTCATAAATACATCATTGTGTTTCCTTTCCTATTAACGTATCAATTCCATACTCCACACTCTTGACACTTCAGTCACCCTTTCTACTTGTGCTACATTGTCTTCCCCCCCAACCCATTCTTCCACACATACAAAGTCATCGTAAATGCTTCATTCTACATAGATTAACAACTCTATGCAATTGTTGTGCCACAAAAATAAATCCATAAAAACTTTAAATGGAAAAGAGATTAAGATGAAATAATTAAAATTAAGCACATTAGAAATACATGCCTTCTCTAGACCTCCATTCTCCTACACATACCTTGTTGGTCGCACATCCTTTTATACTGACAAATAAATATTATTTTTTATCTCCATATTCCAACTCCCATTTTCCTGCACATACCCTTGTAGAAATTGTTAGTGTCAGTCTTTCCAGCCTTCCTCCAGTGATCAAATGTGCTCTTACAAAGTGATTTTGAAGTGTGAAGGTCAAATTTTGTCATTTCAGTGAGTCTTCAAGCAAAAATTGGTCACTAGGCATTAGGTCTAGGGTTTGCTTTCACTCCTTCTAAAGTTGCCCAAATGCCAATCTATGTCATCATTCAGCTGAGTCTATCATCATTCATAGGGTTGTCATTATCATGTCAGTATTCATTGGGTCATGTTACACCTTATCCATGCTTCAGTTGTGCCTTGGCAAGTTCATTTCCCTCTCCTAAGGTTTTGAAGGCAATTTCTCTTGGATGGTCAAATCAATGGCAAAACTTGTTTCTTGATGTTCATACACCTTCCCCTATCCTTAATGTACCTTATCATACACTTCCCAACACTCAGATCCCCCAAAATCCTCATTTTTGCACAAACCTTAGTTTCTAGCTACAACCTGGCAATTTTCTAGGTTGGGCCTGTGTTTTGCCCTTTTCGACCCCTTCCCCTCACTCAATCTCTGATATTCCACTTTCCCCTACTCCCTAACATCCCTCCCTACTCCCAAACATTTCCCCAAGAATTTAGAAGCCCCCTATCCCCTTCATTTCGCTTCATTTCAACCAAATTCCTTGTTTCACACATCGGGGCAAGTTTCACTCA
>APFE030638416.1:291916-313351 GCA_000404065.3 Pinus taeda
ATACCTCGTAGGGCTAGCTACGAGGTGAAATGGTTTGATGTAGCCTTGAGAGTTTGTCTATCTCAACCTAGGTGAATTCCAAGCGCTAACAGAAATTTTGAATAATATGCCACTTATTCAACCGAGATTATCCTGATTATACACTATTGTGAAATATATGCATAATACATAATCTCATATACGTTGATAATCAATTTAGCAGTATTCAGAAACATACACATGCACACATAGAAGCATCAATCACACATATCAACACAGTATTTCACTGGGGAAAGCATCTCGCTAAAAACCCCAAACTATCTGTATATTATATGATTGAGAACATGTAAAAAACATAGTACAATACTCCTCACAAGTACTCAGTACTATCTCCAACTATTACACACAATACAACTCAGATCTAATCTCCAAATCTCCTCCGCTGCTTGCCTGCCTCCACTGCACAATCCTGCAAGAACAATAATGATAACCAAACTCATTCCAAGTTCTTTTTACTTTGGAAAATAACTCACACTGGAAATCACGTGAGCACAGGCTATAATCATTTGTTCTTGGCCACAATTCTCAGTGGCAGAACTCAATCCCACTGATTGTGCAAGATCTCATGCACAACTATAGTCACAACTGATAGCAATCTCAATCTCTAACACCTGTCTCCACTGAACTGTACATGCATTGAGTTGCATTATGAGTTAATAATTAGTGAATTAATTAATAACTAATTCACACAACTCATCACTTAGTATATTTTCCAGTTAGAATAAACACAACCAGTTCAACCAAGTCAAACTGAACACAACTCCATCAACTCCACCTCCAGCTCCACTAAACTCAACCAGTTGAGTTCTAACTGAAGTCCTGCATGTAATAGCTCAGTCAACCCATAGGTAACCATGCGATTCCTTCTGTCAGCTGCATGTGCCACATCTGTAGCTCCAACTGAGTTGCTCCAAGAGAATAAGATAAAGTTTATAGTCTAGATATTATTATGAGCTAATAATATTTGACTGCTCTATATTTAGACTTGACAGTGTCACCGTTGTTGTCTAAAAATAGAAGTCCATCTATTTTTGCCAACTTGACCAATCATCCATAAACAACATCCTACAACTCATAGACAAGATCCATATGTCTAAAAATAGACTTTGTGCCATAATTTGCCTGCGAGCCCACTTAGTGAAGGCGACTCCTTTCCACTAAGCTCCATCATCTTGTTGCATTCTCAACACTCTCTATCAACAAGATATGGATTATCAACAACCCCTATCTTGCCTCAATGGTATTCGAATTTTCTCCTGGTGAGCACCTTCGTCAAGATATCAACATCTTGATCCTCCGTGGGAATATATGAAAGTAACATGATTCTCCGCTGCACACAATCTCTGATATGATAGTACTTGATGTCATCCGTGAAGCCTCCTGCCCACTCTGCATCCTCCTGTCTATGCCAAGATCCATATCCCGATGTGCCTCTCTTGAGCTTGCACACATGCGACTCCACCAACTGTCGATAAACAACGGCATCCACTAGCTACGCTGAAGTAGCATCCTCCTTCCTCCAACCTCCAGAAAGGAACGTAGTCTTCACATCCATCTAATGAATGTGCCATTCCATCTGTGCTGAGAGAGTAAGAATCGTTCGTATGGAAGAATACCTTCCGACATGTGCAAAGGTCTCCTCATAATTGATCCCCTCTATCTGTGAAAAGCCTCGGGCAACAAATCTTGCCTTGCACTTCTCCACACTCGTGTCAGCTGCCTGCTTAACTTTGTAGATCCATCTCGAACCCACCACTGATTTCCCTTCCAGTCTTGGGACAATCTCCCATGCACTGTTTCTGACAATCAAATCATACTCTTCCACCATGGTGTCTACCCATGCGGGATCCTCCATAGCTTCCTCAAAAGAGGATGGCTCAGTCATGACACATTTGATCATAAGAGCCATGTATCCAGTGTAGCGATCAAGTGACTATCTCTTCCTGCATTGGGCTGTAGGTGGTCCTACAACTTTCTCTGCATTTTGAGCCAGTCGCTTAGCTTCTATCAAGCGCTTTCGCCCTCTAATGGTTGGTGCTACATGAGTGGTCTCTACCACTCCATGAACTTCATCTTGTGGCTGATCCATGTCTTGAAGCTCATCCTTAGGAACTAATAGCTCCTCATCTGCATGCAAGTGTGGCTCCCTCTCAAGCAAACACTTCATGGCTTTCTCCTCCTAAAATTTTATATCTCGTCACACAACAGTTTTGCCATTGTCTGGCAAATACACACGATAGTTGTGGGGCGTATTAGTGTACCCCACAAATATCCCAACCTCTGCGGTCGGCTCCAACTTCTTCCTGGCATCCTTCATCACATACATGTAAACGTTAGCACCAATAATCCTCAAATGAGAAATATCATGCCTCTTACTAGAATAAGCCTCCTCGGGTGTACTCATGCCAAGTATCCTGTGAGGACAACGGTTCTGCACATAAACTGCTATATTGCATGCTTCCACCCACAAGTGAAGGGGTAGGCCCTGATCATGCAACATCGCCTGTACAACACCCACGATCGTTCTGTTCTTCCGCTCAGCAATCCCATTTTGTTGTGGGTTATGGGGAGCTATGAGCTCTCTTCGAATCCCTTCTGCGCTGCAGAAATCCTTGAACTTGCCAGAGATGAATTCACCACCATTGTTTCTCCTAAGAGCCTTTAGCTTCTTCCCCGATTCCTTCTGGACTAGTGTTTTGAACTCACAAAACTTTGAGTATGTCTCGCTCTTCTTCTGCATGAAGAAGATCCAGCACTTACGAGAGAAATCATCAACAAAAATCACAAAATACCTGTGTTTTGTTGTCGAAGCTACTGAGAAAGGTCCACACATGTCTCTGTGAATTCTCTCAAGGATCGTCGTGGCATGACTATCCTTCTCGTGAAAGGTGGCTTTCACAAACTTTCCCAAAGTACACCTCTTGCACTGATCTGACTACGCAAGAGTGCCTTTAGGAAGCCCAGTAGTGATTTGATGTAGTATCTTCAAGGCTCCATGGTGAAGGTGACCCAATCTCCTATGCCACAACACGCCATCATCCCAGCTCACCAATCCTTCTACCTTGCATGCCATTTTTGCACATCCATCTACATGCAACTGATAGAGGTTCCTCACTCAAACCCCTATCTTTCGGGTTTCTCCAGTTCTCTTGCTACGCAGGAAAGCCTTTCCCTCGCTAAAAACAACATCATATCCCTTGTCTTCTAACATCGCCCAGAGAGAAGATTCTTCTTCATTCCTGGAACATGCATGACTTCCTTCAATACAAAGGGTTTACCAGACTCCCTCTCAAAGAAAATGGTACCGATACCGGTCGCACTGTATCTACCATCATCGCCCATCTCGACGTGCACTCCAAGATATTTCTCATCTAGATCTGAAAACAAATCTCGATCTCCTGACATGTGAAAAGACTCACCACTATCCAAGAACCATACCGATCCCATCACACTTGAAACCAAGCATGCGATCAATGAAAAATCAATCTCAAACTGCAAGGCTGGAGCCTCTCCTGCTGTAGATCCAACAGCTTGCTTGTTCTTCTTCTCCTGCGGACAATTTGTGGCATGGTGTCCGTGCTAGTGACAGTGAAAACACTTCACCTTGGACATGTCCTGCTTCTCGCCTTTTTCACCGGAATGAGAAGCTTTCTTGTTCTTCCCCTTCTTTTCTTTGGCAGTTAAAGCACAATTTTCTTCATCAGTTGCCTTTGATGAAGATTCGTCCCTGGTATTCCGCCTGATCTCCTCTTGCACAAGATCCGACCAAAGTCGCTCCCATCCTGGCAATTTCTCTCGACCATTGATAGAGTCCTGATAGGAATGCCAACTCTTCGGAAGACCAAGTAGAGCCAAGCTCACCAAGTCCTCATCATCAACAGTCACCCCCACACTTCCCAGCTCATCCCTGCATTGGGTGAACTTCGTGAGATACTTGGGCATACTGTCGCCCTTCTCGCATTTGATGTTTCTGAGTTTATCCTTGAGCGCCAACTTCCTCTGGTCACTTTTGCTTTGGTATAGATCTATCAACGCTTTCCACATCAAGAATGGAGAAGCCTTTCCATGGAGGCTGGACACAATGTGATCCCTCACGCCCTCCAACAAAATCCTTCGACACTCTGCTATCTTCTTTTACCAATCCCCGACTTGAGTAGCATCAGTAGGTTTTGGGACATCCGCATCTATGAACTCCTTCAACCCATTATCATCTAACACTGCCTCCATCCTGTCCTTCCATGCAATATAGTTTGAGCTACCCTCAAGGACATACTCCAATCGCAATCCGTTGAAAGACATTTCAACTTTGACACCAAGAAAACACTGTTGCAAATTCGAATTCCACCAGCTCAAAACTCAACTGCTTCCGATCTAAAATTCCTGAGAACAAAATACTTCTCGTATAGAGATCGACTGTATGGGAATTCACCAGATATCTCACCTTACAAAGGAAGGATGAATCCAGAGGCTACCTGGCCCAATTACAGACTCTGCCTGAAGAAATAAGATGTAAACACTTCCTGAATAGTAGATCTGATGATCAACTGCTCTGATACCATGTAGAAATTTTGAATAATATGACACTTATTCAAACGAGATTATCCTGATTATACACTATTGTGGAATAGATACATAATACATAATATCATCTACGTTGATCATCAATTTAGCAGTATTCATAAACATACACACGCGCACATAGAAGCATCAATCACACATATCAACACAATATTTCACTTGGGAAAGCATCTCGCTAAAAACCCCAAACTATTTGTATATTATATGATTGAGAACATGTAACAAAAATAGTAAAATACTCCTCACAAGTACTCAGTACTATCTCCACCTATTACACACAATGCAACTCAGATCTGATCTCCAAATCTCCTTCGTCGCTTGCCTGCCTCCACCACACAATCCTGCAAGAACAATAATCATAACCAAACTCGTTCCAAGTTCTTTTTACCTTGGAAAATCACTCACACTGGAAATCACGCGAGCACAGGCTATAATCATTTGTTCTTGGCCACAATTCTCATTGGCATAACTCAATCCCACTGATTGTGCAAGATCTCAGGCATAACTATAGTCACAACTAATATCAATCTCAATTTCTAACACCTGTCTCCACTAAACTGTACATGCATTGAGTTAACTAATGTATTCTTTAGTTGCATTATGAGTTAATAATTAGTGATGAGTTGTGTGAATTAGTTTCAAGGCATATACAATTAATTACATTGAAATTGCACTCTAATTTATGCCAAGTAAACCACATGAAAAAACAAAATTTCTACTAACATCATAAGGCTCTTTTCCAAATATAATTCTCGTTCCACCACAACACTTTCACAAAATGTTACAAAAACATTGCTAATAACAAATTATTAAAGTTAATTAGTATTAAGTCCATTGTAGGAAGGAAGATTTCAACATTTCCTTGTGTGGTCCTCTACACTCCATAGAATCTAAGTTAATAATATTAATTACAAACTTTTTTAGTGCCCTGCTACCATCCCTCCCCCATGCAAAGGACTTGCAAGCCTTTTCTCTACAGAATAAAGTCATCTATGCATCCCCATTCTTTGTAGATACTTCATTTTGTGTAGATTTAGAGTGCTATGAAACTCCTCCCTTGTACAGGTAAACCTGTAAAAGTTTTAAACAAAAAAGATGTTAAAATTAAATAATGAAAAATGAATGCACTAGCAATATGTGTCAAAGAATTAATCAAAAAAACACCTCCCCAACAAATGATTGTGTGTAGAGCTTTCACTCCACAAAAGGGAAAATTGTGATCGTTGAAGTGTTGACAATCTTTCATATTTATGATTTCTTGCAAAATACATCCTTGATTTCCAATTAAGCCTGGACAACATCTCCAAATTGTATTAGATATCGATAACTAGGAACATCATACTACATTAATTTATGTTCAATATTTCATAGTATTCATGTGATATTTAGAGATGCCATTTAGGCTCAATTAGAAGATGAAGATGCAATCTTATGAAACACTAACTTTGAATATAAAATTTTACGTAAGAAAACAAAATCTTTAACGATTTTATCAACTTCTAAACACATTTTCCAAACTAAAAATTGCTAGCAATTTATGCTTTTTGTTAAAATACTTGCTTAATTAGTGACGTTCTCAATGTCATTTACTCTATATTTATCATTTTTGTGTATAATCACCATGTGTAACTATTTTGTGTGTGAGACATGTTACATAAGATGCAACATATACACATATGTATTGTAAGTCACAAAAACATATGAATTAAATAAATATGAAATATTTGTATTGGATAACAAGATGGCCCACACATACGCCATCCTTCGTACAAGGAAACATAAGAACATACCCTCTTCCCCGGACATATCCCCTCTCCAACCCATGTAAAGGACCTGCAATTGCATAAATTCTGGTATCATTAAGAAGTAAAATAACTTAACAATGTCAGTGTTAAAGTACCAACCAACATAATGACCACTCACAAAATTAGGTTTTTCTAATGAATTTTCAAGCACTGACAAATACCAAAAACAATACGCCTTTCACCATGGTTATGTCCCATCAGATGCCTCTCATATAATAGAAATTTAAGAATAATTTTTGTAGAAAATACAGAATTAGGTGAGGTATTACACATAGCTTCTTCCATTGATACATTTTGCAATTTGATTAATATTAAGTGGTTTCGATCATTAAAAATAAGTATTATGCGGATGGAAGGTGTGTCACAGAACTGTGCAAATGGAGAATGAATGCAGAGGTGTAGAAATTTGCGACAAAAATATTGTGTTTGTTACTGCGCATACTTGTTCTCTGATGAAAACACAAATAAAAAAGGTTTAAGTTTTATGAATATTTTCTAATGTAATTTTAACAAATAGCATGTCTGTGCTTGCATTGGCTAGGTGTTCATCACATATTCTTTTTTGACATGCATGTTGCTAATGCATATTGGAGTAGTTCTCGGGCGGGCAGGAAGGTGGCTCATTATGAATGGTATTTTGCAAATTTTTTGAAATTGATAGTTTGTTTTGAGTACTATGCATTTTGATCATTAGTGTAAGAATCATGCACACAAGTTATATTAAAAAACAAGTACAAATTTTACAATATCTGTATTAGGTATGTTATGGTTAATTTGTTTTGTGATTCTATAACTCATTTTTAGAGAGGAGTTTTATGCAAATCGATGTGGATATGCATGATATTAATGTGTGTATTTTCTATTATCTTTTAACTTTATTGTGTGTAGTTGTACCATCTTGTTCACTTTTTTTACATTTTTTAAGTTGTCCTTATCATGGATCAATAACTTTGATCAAGGTGGATATTGGTGGCCACCCGCCAATTCCCCTTGGACCCCCAACACTGTTCCTTTTAGTTTCGTAATTTCCAACAAAATTTCCTATTTTGGCAATTTTATATTTTTGCCATTTTTCGCGTCCTGAACTTCCAGAGACGTTTTAAGGCCCTAAGCAATGCTTTCTTGAGAAACGGGAAAATGGGAGGTCAACAACCCTTTCATTTATATTTCAAAGTTATCCTTGGATATATATTTCTAAGAGGTATCATGCACACCAAATGAAGATCATATTCCAAAGTTATAGCCTTGGGAGTTTGACATTCCAACTAACCCTAGGAGGGCCATAAAATTTTGATGCTTCATCTTTTAGGGTTAGGTTTTTGGATGTTTATGGTTTTCCATTGTTTCTTGATGATAAAAATGTGTTTGACCCTCATTTTAACACAATTCAAAAGGCATGTATCCTTCACATCTCTTCTTAGAGATAAGTTACCATCACTTGAGATAATTTGTTTCTTTTCTGCATGTAAACAATTTTTAGCAGTTGTTATTTATTAATTGAAGTTTTGTTTGTTTTAATCTATGTATTTTTCATTTAAATATATATTTCATTTTGTTCCTTCATAAATTCGAATTAGTGGTATTAGAGCATTATGCTCTTTCATTATTTTTCTATGCATGTCCCCAACAAGGTCGGGGTATAAGGTGTTGGGACCTGAACTAGTTGAACCCTTGCAAGACTAACCTCGCCAACCCTGAATAAATCCCATGGATGAAGAAAAGAAAGATGAGGGAGTAGGAGATCCTTTCAAAATGTTACTCAAAGAGGTCCTCGAGCGACAAAGGAATGAGATGATGGGTACCTTTTCCTAGATCATTCAACGGTATAAGCGGGAAAAAAATTCATCCAACAATCACTTTGGAGGTACTTCCCCCTTTAAGGTACAAGTTAACTTTGAAACTACTATATTTGAAGGCCAGATAGATGTAAACTCCCTATATAGATGGTTAAATATGATGGAAGGATAGTTTTAGGTCCATAATTTTTGCAATAGGGAAAATATTGCTTTTTCACTCCTTAAAGCCACCACCCATGTCAAGACATGTGGGAATTTCAGTTTGAGTCAAGGGATGAGGAGGAACCCTCACTATTTTTAGAAACACCCTCTTGGAATCCTTTCTTATATGCCATCAAGGAACAATATTACCCTGTCAGGAGCTATGAAGATAAGTACATAAAGTGGACCACAATATAACAGGAAAGGGATCAATATGTGTTAGAGTTCACAAACATTTTCCATACACTATGCATGAAGTTGGGTATCAAGGATTCTGAGTGGCATCTAATATTCAAGTACCATGGCTATCTGCACAACCACATCTAGATAGAAATGGAGAAAATGGACATCTCCTCGCTTGGTACAATATATTGATATGCTATGAGAATTAAGCATAAATTTAAATAGAAGAAGTGAGACTTGGGATTTGTGGATCCAAGGTAGGGAAAAGGAACCTCCAATCCATAGAATAAAGTACATAGCCAAGGTGGAGTGACTCTATACAACCCACTGAATCCACAAGAAAAAAATAGCACCATGAAGATGAAGAAGGACATTAGAAAGTGGAGTGAGTTCCACAAGAGCCCCACCCAAAACACATATAAGTGTTCTGACAAGCAATCACTGGTGAGCGAGCTAAAATATTTAGAGTAAAATGCATTTTCCAAATTTGAGCCAGAATCTAACAAGGGGAATGACAAAGGGAAGAAGATTATTGATGCAAAACTTAGTGACACTATTTCCACCAACAAGGTCCAAAAGATTGATCCTGAAGATCTAAAGGACGGGAAGTGTCTCTTCCACTCATAGATGTGGGTGGAAATAGTGTCTTCTTCTTGTATGCATTGTAATGTTTGCTAATCTTGGTTATGATATTCTTCTTCTTTGAGCACATCTTCAAATTCTTCTGTTCTCATTGAATCTCTTAGTTATGCAAGTTGTTTCTATTTTTTGGCCAATTCCTTTTGGTCAACTCTCATTCTAGTTAAATTTATTTAACCATACCTCTTTTTCCATCAATGGTGGTTTCTAGATGCAATATTTCTCCTTGTATTTCACTAACATGGTCTGCTTCTTCTTCTTCGTCTGAGAGATTCTCAATGATGGGAGTAGCTTTCTTAAACCCATAGAATTTTCTCTAATGAAGAAATCTTACTTCTTCTCGTCTTATAGTAGATTTGTAGGGAAACTACTTCTTTGGTGGAATGATAGATGAGGGTTTAATGGAAATATGTGGAGATGTGGTAGTTGTTTCACTTGGATAGTAGGTGCCAAGATTCACCATGCTTGGGTGCATGATTTTGGGAAGTTGATGATGGAGGGTTGAGAGGTGTCCAGTGAGACAATGTTAGATCATGAAATATTCTTGTGTGGGGAAGAAATAAGAGATTGTATAAATGCAATTTCAGAGTAGAGGTCTATGATATTTTCAAATGAAATGTCTTGCCATCAAAATTGAAGTCATGACCTAAGGTCGATTCTGTTAGCCTAGGAAGTTACTCCTCAAATGTAATTGTGTTTCTTCCTTAAAATTCCTCATGGATATATAGAAGGAGGTAGAGACTCTTGGGCTTCACCTCCAAGTCTGTCTTCATATTCCTATTCTCCAATATTTACTATTTACGTTATTTACATCTATTCACCCAATCCCAATGATTAGGTGTCAACATTCCCCCTTAATATGAAGGGATGTTGCTGAGTCCAAGCATCATTCTGAACCATTAGAACTTTTTTTTTCCAAGTTCTTCATGAAGATGTCTACAGTTTGCTCATTAGTGGAACAATGGCATAGATGGATTGTCTTGGCCTCAACATGATGTTGAATCATATGGTATTTTGTATTGATTTGCTTCATTCAATCATGGAACTTTGGGTTATTGGCTAACTTTATTGCAACGATTTTTTCAATCATGAGTGGAGTTGAATGCACTTGTTTCACATGCAAATCTTCCAAAATTTTTCTGAACCACACAATTTCCTTTGTTGCTTCAGTTACTACCACATATTCTGCCTCTATTGCATAATCTACTAGAATTGATTGTTTGTGTGATCTGTAGGAGACATCTCCTGATCCATGACTCATAGCATAACTTGAAGTAGATACCTCAGTTTCTTTGTCTTGATCAAAGTATGAAGCAGAGTATCTAGTCAAGCTGAAGTCACCCATATGTGTATACTTGACTCCAAAGTATTGAGTTCGATTCAAGTACTTTATAACTCTTTTTGTAGTAGACCAATGTCCCTCACAAGGCTTTTGCATAAACCTGGAGAGGATTCAAATAGTAAATGAAGTGTCTGGTTTGGTAGTAGTCAAGTAGTTGAGACTTCCTACAAGTTGTCTATACTTTTTTGCATCCTCAAATTCTTTTCCTTCAATTGATGTGAGATTCAAGTTTTTTTTCCATTGGAGTAGTTAAAGGATTTCGCTCGTCCATGCCAATACCTATTCAACATATCTCCAATGTTCTTCTTTTGAGAGAGGAATATAGTCTTTGGATTTTGAGTTACTTTAATAGAAATATAGTAGTGAAAGTATCCTAAGTCATTCATTTCAAAACATTTCCTCAATTCCTTCTTTATGGATGAAATGTAGCTCTCACTATTCCTCGTCATCAAAAGATCATTTACATATACCACATGATATACAATTGCTTTTCTGACTTTCTTGACAAACAAAGTTGCGTCATCAAGATCATAATGTTTGAAATTTGAGTTTTACAAGATGCTCAGTTAACTTTTCATACCAGGCTCGTAATGAATTCTTGAGGCCATACAAGGTGTTCAAAAGTTTGTATACTTTCTGCTCATGGCCCTCCACAACAAATCCCTTTGGTTGGGAGATAAAAAAAAACATTTAGATATCCATCCAAGAAAGAAAATTTTACATCCATTTAATGTAATTTCCAACTGTTCTGAGCTTCCAAGGCAATGACTATCTAGATGGTAGTCCATTTTTCTATGGGGTAAAGCATATCCTCATAATTGACCCCTTTCTTTTGTGCAAAACCTTTTGCCACAAGCCTGGCTATATGCTTGTCAAGTGAGCCATCATATTTATACTTGCTCTTGTATACCCACTTGCAGATAATTGGTTAGGTTCCCAATGGAGGATCAACCAGCTTCTAAGTGTCATTCTTTATCAAGGCATCATACTGCTTTTTCATTATTTTTTTCCATTCATCATGAGAAGCAACTTCTTTGAAGGAAGTCGGTTCAAAATATGTAGACAAATTCACAATCATCGGAAACATCCATCTCAGCAAGTGAATCAGAACCATCTACATCACCTCCATTTTTATTGGTTGAATTTGATGTTCTTGTCTTTCCAACCTGATTAGGATGAACACTTCAAGTGTCTTTGTCGGCCATTTTGGAGGACCTTTTTGAGATGTCTCAAGATTCTCAGTTGACTGATTTGGGTCAGAATCAATATTGAGTCTCCTAATTCTATAAATCACATCACTCAAGGTATCATCAGTGGTTGGAGTTTCATGTGAGGGGGAGAGTTCTTTAGAAGAAGATTGCACAGATTGATCTAGTACAGAAATCCCCCCTTCAATATGTGGAATCTGATTATCAAATTATTGAAATGATTTTTCATGTTTGAATCTATCCAAGAAATCAAGTTGTCACTTAAACAACATTGTCAGCGTTGGAAGATTCAAGAAATATTACATCATTATATACAAAAAAATATTATTAACTTCATCATAGAGACGGTATGCTTCAAATGTATTTGAATACGCCAAGAAGGTACACTTATGACTCCTTGCACCAAGTTTGTTTCTTTGTTCCTTTGGTATCAAGGCATAACAGGTGGAACCAAAGATCCCAAGATTCTTTATCGACGGAATGTGGCCATACCACATTTAATAAGGAGTATTTTTTCTAATAGAATTAGATGGACATCTATTCTGTACTTAGACAACACATAGAACTGCATCATCCTAAAACATCAATTTTACATTCTTGAAAAAGATCCTGGAATGTAACATATTTAATATTGTCCTGTTCATTCTTTTAGTTGCTCCATTCTTTTGGGGATTATAAGGCACGGTTGTTTGATGTTTGATCCCATGCTAGCCAAGATAGTTTTCAAATTCATCTGATGTGTATTTTTTTCCATTATTAGTGCGAATAGAGCCAATATGAGATTGTGCATCTTTTTCAATCCACGTGTGAATGTTCTTGAATGCTTGAAAAGAATCAATATTTTTATTCAATAACTAAACCCAACACTTTCTGGTGTAGTCATCAATAAGTGCCATGATATATTTATTTCCCTTTGCAGAAGGAACATGCATTGGACTACATAAATATAAATGAATGAGTTCAATTTTTCTATGTGCTTTGGAATACGAATCATGGAAAGATTGTTTGCTATGATTTCCTACAATACAAGCATCACATTGCTTATGTTTCCTAGGAATTGAAGGTAAACCAGTAACACCATTTTTCTTCAACAAGTGAAGGTTGTCATATTTCAAGTGTATAAATGTAGCATGCCATAAAATACTTGATGGAAATGTACCTTCATCATAATGAGAACTGTATGGAAAGTCTTGTGGATGAGCAGGGGTACCTTGCATCTTCAAAAGTCTTTTTTCATCTATCGTCGTCATGACAATTGAGTGATATGATGCTTTTCTTACATCAACCTTGTCATCAAACATATCAATGGAGTTTCCTTGCTAGTAGATTTGTACCAAGGAAAGAAAAATTCTCTTCAAATCCGAGAGATATAAAACATCATGTAGAAGAAATTATGGAAGACCATGCAGTTTGAGTGTAATTGTGACAAGCCCTGATGGCTTGAGTTTTGATTTGCCTACAAAGTATGTCGCAACATCAACATTGCAGTAAATTCTTCAAAATAATATTTTTCAAATGTCATGTGGCAAGTTTCCCCTGAATCAAACAACAAATCATTTTTCAAAGAAGAAAGTGAAGCATTAAACAATTCTTCAGTTACACCAATATTACAATGTGTAACAACATAATGATTGGATTCAGGTTCTTTACCTTTCTCTTTGTTATTGGTTTTACCCTTTGCTTGATTTTTTTCTTGCTCAATTATTTCCCAAGGCAACTTACATGTATATGCATCACGTCCATCTCTGTTGCAACGTATGCAATGAAGATCATACTTTTCTCCTTGAGAGTGTTTGTCCCCCCTACCTCTGAAATTTCTTCTTCCTCATCCTCTACGACCACCTCTTCCTCTTGAAGAAGCTTGAGCATGATTCTTCTCTCTATGTGCAAGATAGACAACTTCTTTGGAAGACTAAGGAGTTGTCTTCTTCCCAAAATCCTTCTCTTTCTCAGCAAATTTCTTCACAAGGGAGTCAAAGGTAATCTCCTCGAGTTTTCCACTTGCTTGCAATGACTGAAGATAATTTGAGTAAGTGGGATATAGTGCCTTGACAAAAGATATTAGAGGAATGTCTAATTGAACATCAGTGACTTTGATATCATGTATAATAGATCTTACTTCTGATGCTAGAGAAAGAGGATCATCATTTTTCAATGCAAGACTGAACAATTTCATTATCAATTGGACAACGTCCAGTTCAAAGTATTAGTCATATAGTTCCTTAAACTTTTGTAAGGCTTCAAAATAATTTGAAAATGGTGAAATATGGTTACTCACATCTTCATTTACAGATTTTGTAATCAAGGCATAGGCCTTGTTTTTCTTGTTTTCCCAAATGACAATCTCCTTATTCGAGGTGGGTTTTACAGGCTCATTATCTCCTTCTTTGACACAAACTCCTTTCCATAACTCATTGAAAATGAGAGTGTGTTTTATCTTTCTTGATCATTAAGGATAGTTATTTTTTACTGAGATAACTAATCCAACAATAGATATTAATGAATGCATTTTAAATGTGTGTACTATAATAAAAAATGTACTTCCATTGCCAATATGTTGTAAGAAGTAGCACTTCCAGTGGTAGTTTTGTAAAAAGCATTACAATTTTGATATAAATATGTAGCATAGGTATTATATAAGAGATGGATTATATGAGGGAGGGAGGGTCTTGTAGTGGAGGGGTTATATGGGGGAGGGTTTATATGAGTTCAAGTTGCACGATTATGGTCGAGGTATTAAGCAATGAGGGGAGTGGAGTTGTATTATGAAATGGAGTAGTTTGATTATAACTGGAGTTGTATCATACAATGGCGTAGTTGACAGAGAAAAGGTATATAAAAGTGTATGAGATTTATATAATAGGGTAGCTAAGGTATATAAAATTTCAATGGCACAATTGAATAACGTAATAGAATTCAACATGATAGAGGGAGGTTCATTAAAAAAGAAATGAAACATGGAGTATTGGTAGAGACCATTGTCCAACGTGGATTGGGAGATGATATAATCTAATGTTCAAAGCCACACTATATAGAAATATGAGTCTTCAAGATGTGAATATGGAGGGTTTGACTCATCTGAATTTGTGACTCAAAAATATTATTCATTTTGTGGGGGTTGATCTAATTGCTCCCATTCAGTCAGAACACAAATATTAGAAAAAATGTCAAATAATTTATTTTGGGAACAATTTTTACCCTTCAAAGGACATTTGCTCATCCAATGGCCCAACTTCTTGCAAATGAAAAAAGTTCCTGATTATGTTTTTTGGGAGCCTTATTGCCTTCTCTTGAAATATCATTTTCTCTGTCTCTAAAACCTTTGTCTCCTAGCGTAAAATCTTTTGGGTTGTCTTTTCTTCACGCAGCTTAGACATTGGCAATCACTTCCACATTGTCCTTTTCTAGCGTTCTTTTTTCTTTTGTAACCAAAATTATAAGTTATGGCATAGATCTCACAAACACTTGCATTGAAATTGAGCTGTTTATTTATTGATTTGGTTGTCCTCTTTCAAAGGAATTATTTATGTAGAGTAAAGACAATTTGTTCATGGATTCCTTCAAGAAAAAGATTTTCAATATCTATATTTTCAGCTTCAAAATATATCCGTAACAAGATCTAGGATTATTCTAGGCATTGCAAGGAAATATTTTCCCAAGTAGGTTGTATTATATGGGTCTCTTTCCTTATAAAGAAGATCCCACATTGTGCATAAGTACCTAGGAATTTCTTTTATATCACAAAGTATTTTCCTCATGAACATATCTTCATAATGAAGGCCATCAACCTTAATTTCTTCATAAAACTTGTGGATAACTACCTTGACAAGTTCAATGATTGTCTTATCACTATTCACAATATTGAGCTTTTTAGATTCATGCATTCTAGACAACCATAATTCTAAGTTACCTTGGAAACCCCAAGTTATCCTTAAAGTTAATTCTAACCATGAGACTCTTTTTCTTTGAATGGAATTTTGAGTGCTTTCCCATGCACTCCAAGTATGTATTTCCATGAGGATTTCATTTATAGATTTGTAGTTCAAATTTGTCAATGGAGCTTGAACTATGTTATCTCGACTAAGAGTAGGGAGCTCATTAGTGTTTAAGGATAATATGGAGTTTTTCCAAGTGAACCATACTTGTAATTACACAAATTTTCCGATGCATCTTCAAAATTCTCGTTTGGTATATCACCATATGCAATCCTGGGTATTTTCTTGGATCCTTCTCCCTCTTGTTTTACCATTTTTATTTCTGCCTTGTTCTATGGTGGCAGATCAAAAACCATGATTTGTGATTGAAATAGAGCCACTTTTTCTCTAGAAAATGAAATAACATTTTCAAATTAAAAATTCTATGATTATGTATAGAGAACTATTTGAGAAATAATGGAGTATTTTTTTTAGGGTTCTTTTATTCTAGCTAGAATTTCTGGCTATAAACTTTTGTTGTAGTATGTGCTTCTTCTAACTCAAGATTTTCTTTTTCTAGAGTCAACTTTAAATATAATACTACTTACGTGATTCTATCTAACTTCATATTTCAATTGTTTAACTTATCAAAATGCTCATAATATTTTTGACTCAAATCATCTAAACTAGAATGGAGTCCTCACAAATGGGATGGTACGTTAAACACTTCTTGTAATATGTCATCTAGATTCTATGCTATACATGTTAGCTGATAAATTTTATAGTTCTAAATCCTTATTAATGTCTTGGGGATTCTCATCCATCACTTTCCTATATTGTAGGAAATCCATATCATATACAACACTCCCATCTTTAAATTTTTGTATTAAATTATGAGGAGCAAGTCTCCTTTCTTGGAGTAGAATATTTTGTAAATTATCCCCTGCCTTTCCTCTATAAATTGTGTATCTCATGAATTTAATATCTCTTGAATAGGAAATATGTAGACATTCCTAACATTCTGTATGTATGTTGGCCCAAAAGTTCCTCTTTCAAGATGGAGTAAGGTCTGTGAAAGACTTGAAACGTTTTTTCAGAACTTAGGCTCCTATAGGCAATATAAAATTAACATTGAGAGGATGATCCATACTTGTGTTTTTCTAGATGCCAATTGAGGTCTCAAGTATCATGACTTCTGGGAGAGCAACTTCTAACATGGATTTTGGATAATGCAATTTCATTCCTTAGCGTAATGACTGGTCCTCTACTTGACTCAAAAATATACATTCTTTTAGGTTTTGGAATTGGAAAAAACTTTTGAGGCAATGGATGGTATTTTGTAGTGCACTCATCAGGTATTGTTAAATGAGAAAACCATATTGTGATAGGATTTAAATTACTAGGTCCAACCACCACTCCTTCTATTGTGGCTATTGCATAAGCTGAGGATTGGGGACTAGTAGAGTCATATAGAAAAATCGTAAACAAAATGTGGAATGTAACTAAAAAATATTAGACTAATCAGTCATATTAAAGCAAAAAAATTGGATGTAACCTTGAAGTAATTCATTAATATGGGGATATTTCTATGAAACTTGGTTTCATGGGACGATGGATGACCAATTTGGACCATTGTGCAAAGGGGCCTCAAAAGAAACAAACAGATCGTCTATCAATTGATTATGGCATGAATCAATCACACAAGCTAAGCAAGACACATTCAAACAAGGTCTAACGAGAGGGTTAATTCCAAATTGTATTAGTCCAAGATGCACAAATTTATAATGTTGTTATATTCCACATTGGACATCTTCTAGTTTTAAGAGAGGTATATGATACATAGGCTAGGTAAGATTGAAAGGTACATTTATAGAGGCATATCTAATAAGATTGGTTGCAAGAAACTTAAACATTGGAAGGTAATAAATATTATTGGGAGATATATGAGCAGGTGTGAGGTAGAATCCAAATACCCAAATGGTAAAGTGATAAGAGGAATGCAAAAAAAAGGCGAAGTTATATGTAATTCCCTTTCAATCAATTTCATTTTTAATTAAATGAAAATTTGATTTGGGATTAATTTATATTCTTAAGGGGTTAGTTGACTTTACATTCAATTATATTAAATGGATTGGTTATGTTTATATTTAAAATAAAAAACATACAACACAAGTATCCCTAAGAAATTAAAATTTTCCCTCTCTCATGCATGCTTGCTTTAGTTCCTAATTCTTCCAGCTTTGGAAGAGGATGTCTCCATTTAATTCATGATTTATATTAGAAGAAGGTGGTTGAATAGAATCTTAGTTTTGGAAGAGGATTTCTCCATTTAATCCATCATTCATGTTACAAGAAGGTGGTCAAATAGAAGCTTAACTAGATTGTTGGGATCCATCAAATATAACACAAATTTTACATACAACATTGATCCGAATGGAATGTGGCATCCATCCATGGTATTGAACCATGGTATCCACCTATGGTATACACCCATGGTAATTTCCTATGGTATTATAACTCAAAAAAAGACTATAAGTAACAACCCTCACTTTGTAAAAGGACAAATTCATCCACACAATGTAGTCGTAACAATTTCCCTTATTTTTATGAAAGTATTTTTGTGTTTTTCCTATGCTTCTTATTCTCTATCAATGTTATGGTATTTTGACCCCCAATATTTGGATCAGTGGTGTCAGAATGGGTGACAGCTCCATGAAAAACATAGTTTTTTCAATTATTATTTCCAAGTCTCTCAGGCATCTATATTTCAGTCCAAAAATCCAACATGCTCAATCAATTGACCGAAGACAAGATCAAACCCCTTATAATGGTACCACCTGAGAGAATGAAGGCATTACTCACAATAAAATGAGGGATTTTAAGCTCATCTTCACAAGATTTGGCTTTGGTTGAATAATATCTCCTTTCATTCTTAATGGCACTAATATAACCTTTCAAGGAGGCTTTTAGTGATGGAACTATGAAGAGGGGCTCATAATAAATATTTGTGGGATGTCCATGATGGTATTTGGAGAAAATATACACTGAAAGAAAATATATATTACTATCCAACATCTTACACATGCCCTATTGGACCGTCGGTGTGGTTGCATCTGGTGGTGGGGTGGAGACCCATTCCTCCCTCTATGCACACATGAATGATAGTTCTCTGGATTTTCTAAGGCCATATGTGTGTGTCACATGAAAGACCTATTATTCCATATTCATCAATGCAAAGGGTGGAGGCAGAGACCGAGCGATCATCACCTGGACACCACATGGGATGGAAACTTGATCCTTAATCCCATAGTTCACTATTTTGTTCAGAGACCACTCACATCATGCAAAAATGGGTCACCTCATTCTTGCCTATGGAGGTGAAGATCACCTAGACAATCACTATGATGCCCTAGGTATAAGATGATTAGTTGTAGTGGAACATGGGCATAGTCCACATATAAACATAAACATCAAACATCCCCAGAACAAACATAGTGTAAGGATGCTACATATGCCCACCTGGTGACTGATGATCATGCCCTTGGGAGTCGATGGGGTGCCTGAAGTATAACCCAAATGTGATGCTCTTCCACTCAACATTTGGTTGTTTCCATTCAAACTCAAAATCCCCTATCAACGTGAAGTTCTCATAATCCATGGGATTGCACTATAGGGCCTGCTTCAAATTCCCCTCATTGCAGGTCTCATCCATGATAATGACTAGAAATGGAGGTTCAAGATATTATCTTGTGCTTCTTCGTCATCAACCTCATCACTTAATGGAATAGCGAAGATAACTACCGATCAATTAGCATGATGGTGGCATAATGATGTTGTTAGGTTCCTATAATACTAGTGATTACCCCATTACTATTGTAGTTGTATCCCTTATTAATATTTTTATGCCCATATTGTCCCCATATTTTTGTTACTATGCCCCATAAAATCCCTCTATTGTTATTTTTGTGCCTTTATATTATTATTGTTAGGTCGGCTAGGTTATACTGTGACTCCTTAGACTCCTACATATAGAAAGGAGGTTTTGTCAATTGAATCATCAAAGAATCATTAATTTGTGTAATGTAAATGAGGTTTCCCCCTTGAAGAGGCTAAATTCTAAGGCATTGATCTATCTTTTCTATCTTTTTGTGAGTTGGTTTCATAACATTTGGTATCAGAGCTTTGGATTCTAGGCTTTCACTGCCCCAAATAGGTCAACGTGGCATTTTCTCTATAATTTTTTTTTTCTGTGACATCTCAGAAGCAAAAAAAAAAAACTATTTGAGATGAAATTGGATTGAACCTCGGGTCCAAATTTCAGAGTTTTATGCACTATATTTGTGGATATATGATCTAAGGAAGTTGGTATTTTCGCAGACTCCTGAATTACATTCCAAATAGGTGACCTGGGGAAATCATCATAACTTTCTCTCTAAGCATCGGAATAAAATCTTGTGAGAAGGTACAGAAAGAGGATGGACTTTAGTTTCTCTTACATATTTTTCAGAGCCAAAGGTTGAAATAGGGACACGTGGCACGTCATACAAGTTTGCTCTACTGAACTAGTCTATAATCAGGTCACTCTGGGAGATTTGGCATAACTCTTCCTTGGAGAATCCAATTGGGATCAGATTAGTGGCATTGGAAAGAGGATACAGAGGGCTACTGTAGGTCGCAATTTCAGAACTGGATGATTCGAAATTACAAAGATACATCAGAGGCAATATCAATATTCTACAAAGTGAAAATAGGTGTGTAGATTATTTTAAATTTTTGCTTAAGCTTTGTTTGAAAAATTATTTTGAAGGAATTCAAAGGGAATAGTAGAGAATTATTATCGGTAACTGATGCCCCAAGGAAAGAAAATGCAAACACCTAGTAAGAAACATAAAAGCTCTATCATGACTCATGAAGAAGAGGAAGAAATGCTACATGATATATCAAAATTACAAGACCAAGTGCAACAAATTTCACTCTCACAAAGGTAATAGAATCTAAGATAAATGACGTGGAATCTAAGATAAACGGTGTGGAAGCTAAGATGAATGGCGTGGAAGCTAATATTGATTATTTGAAGATAGATATGAAGAAAGTTTTGACAAATTTTATACATGAAATACTTACTAATTATGAAAGGGTAGTAAAGGAAACTCATGATGCGAACAAAATAAATGTTAATCATGATTTCATATACTCTAATGTTGGATCGAAGACCCACCATATTCCAAAAATCGATATGAGAAAGTTTAATGGCAAGGATCCCACAACATGAATATTACAGATGGAGAAATTTTTCGATCTCAATAATGTGCAAAACACACAAAAGGAATGTATTGCAACTTTATATTTGGAACCAAATCAGTTTGTATAGTATCAATGGCTTTTCTCCCGTTAACAAATTATCACTTGGGAAATTTTTATGGAAGAATTGACAACACATTATGAGGATGCAAAAAGAAGCACAGTTTTTAGCCAATTGATAAGTCTCAAACAAAATGGTTCAATAATGGAGCACATTGAGGAGTTCCAAAAATTGAAAATAAGGGTAAAAAATATTACAGAGGAGCATAGGATTGATGTGTTAATAGGGACTTTAAAGGATAATATCCAACATGACGTTCACCTTTGGGAACCTAATTCATTAGATAAGGCATTCAGGTTAGCAAGAAAAATGGAAAGCAAAATTATGGCAACCAGGAAGCATACCACTCACAACTATAAAGATGAAAG